>JADMLL010000007.1:17466009-17673050 GCA_016920875.1 Columbicola columbae
ACATTATTTCATTTTTGAGCAATATTTAATGCAAATAGTAACAAATTTAATGATATTTTACAAATTATATCTCATCCTTTCCAAATATTGTAAATGAGAATGACATTTTCTTTGATACAAAAAGTTCTTCGAAAAACAATTTCATACCGAATTAAAGTTTTCATTCAAAGAAGGCTCCAAAATTGACACTAACAGATACAAAATCGAAGTGGTAATGAGTTTAAGACATTGGGATTATTATTAGAGTATTAAATAATATTATGTTTTAGTGATTAAATATAACTGATAAATTTGAGTTATTATTCAAAATGTCAACTGGTCGTATTTTGGGCTAAATTTAGAAAATTACTGGCGCAGTACAACCACCCAAAAATTAAAATCAAAACTGATAGCTAAGTTTATTTTGGCGTTCTTGTGAAGCTCAAAAATTTATTTTAACAAATAAAAAGCGATAGTCAAGCAACTTATTTGGAAAAACTTAAGAGTAATTTTAAAAGAACCAAAAAATGAAACCAAATTGTTGTAAGTCGCATGGTTTATCTTAAAATTTCCTCTTAGCAAATTTATTCAACTGCAGGAATAAAACATGAATGCGAAACACTTACGATCACTTTCATTTTGTAAAGCACAAATCAGTAATGATAGATTCACGAACACTACCCAGTTTGGCAACGATATTCAATTTATATAGGAAACAGTAATTAGACTCAATTAATCTTTACAAGTGTTAAACATCAACATTGATTGTTTTAATTTGTTTTTCTATCTTTTAAATTTAAGCGCACTTGAAGAACATACCATTTTTGTATCTAATAGAAAGGTGTAGTTTGCCATTGAATTAAATATTTGGGACTTGACCTAACATTCGTACTCAACAGTTTGCCGCCGCACCCTCTAGATTAATAGCTAAACTGCACCCAAAAATGGCTAGATTCGTGAAATGTCGTGCTTGCTGAAGTGACAAAAAGTGACTGAACAAAATATAATTAAAAGAAATTGAGATCAGTTTTTTTGTTATTTGTTCACTTTAAACTTTTATATTAACCCTTTGATTGTTCTGGACGGATATGTTCGTATTCTTCATTTCTCATCGTTTGCGAACATTCTTATTAAAAAACATAATCTGTGATCATTCAATTCGAAAAATAGTCATTAACTGCTATACACCAACTAAATTCGTCAAACTGCTTTACACGAATAAATACTCTGAAATCTGAATAAAACCAATGAGATCAATGCACGGCGAGCATAAAATATCAAAACGCGTGGCTTAGTCAAAGGGTTAAACATTATTAAGAGAGACAAATTATAAGCCTATATATATAATCACCCCAAAATCATCACCTAATATTTAATTCTTTTATTCTCCTATAAAGTTACACTGTCTGCATCTAAATGAATAATAATTGCTGATATCGAAGGTTCATTGGCTTCAGAATTATCATTTTCAAATTTTGGTTTGTTTGGTTAATTAATTTCTTACAGAATATTTTGTGGAATAGAATATTTTTATTTTGCTTAAATGCAGAATATTTTTATTTTGTTTAAAAATAATGAATCGTCAGTATCGAGTTTAGTGTGACCAAGACCATTCTATTCCTATGTTTATTCTTTTTTATGCTCATGGAAGAACATGACATCTGCTACTCTTTGGATGTTCGAGTACAGTTCGTGATTATGACGTCTGCGGTATTCTTTATTTTCCAATACTGGACCCAGGATCTTTCTCAGGATTTTTCTTTCTTTAACTTCAAGTTTCTCAACCAGGCCTCTCTTGTTTAGCTTTAGACACTCCGATGCGTATGTTGCCTCCTTGAGTATGAGGGTGGTGTAATGTCGCAGTTTGGCCTTTTTGGATAGGTCTTTTTTTGTATATGTCTTTTGTAAGATGGAACGCCATTTCCAGTTTCCCTGTTCTATGTGCCATGATCTATTTTTCCGCATTGGCCTGCTCTATCCTTTCTCCCAGGTATTTGAATGACGGGACTTGTGATATTTCTTTGTCCTTGGTAACTTGGAGTGTTTTTGGGGGTGAGTTTTATGTTTGTGACGAATATCGTTTTTTCGTATGACATATGAAGCCCCACTTTGGCTGCTTGTTCTTTGAGCTTCATCACTTGGGTTTGTGCTGTCTCTAGGTCGGGGCGAAGAGCACCACATCATCTGCAAGCCAGGCAGCCGATGTTCAGATTGCCTTTTTTGTATCCCATTCCGACCCCCAGAATACCTTCCATTTTGTTAAAATAAATAAGGAATTATTGAATAAAAAGATAAGTTGGCAATCGCCAATGGTCCATGATTAAATTAGGTTGTCACCTCTGAAGTGTTTTAAGGGAATGACCAATCGAAATAAGGGTAATTTTTACATGTCCGTCGTTCGTTATGGTTCTGTGTTTATGCGTTGTCGTTCTATGTACACGTGGTCTTTGTAGTTAATATAGTTATTTATGTTAATTATTATCCGTCTTTAATTACTACATCCTGCCTGATCTAATACGTTTGCATCTCTTTTCGCCATTCCCGTATAACCTTTTCGAGGGCACATTTGAATAGTAGGGGGGATACTCCATCTCCTTGTCGCATTTCCGTCTTTATTTCGAACTCCTCTGACGGTTCTCTTCTGAATTTGACTTCGGATGTTGTGTTGGTCAGGGTCTACTGTATTATTGGGAGGAGTAGTGTAGTGGTTAAGATCCTTACTTGGACGCAAATGGTCGTGGGTTCGAATCCTCCTCCCGCATCCTGTTATACTCAAAAATTAAGGGTGAAAACCGGGATTTAACAAAATTGTTAGAACAAACGTGTGAATAAAAAGGGTCTACTGTATTAGTGCCTTAGTTTTGTCTTCCAATCCCAGTTCCCTTAGTATTTCTAGCAAAGTGTTCCTATGGATGCTATCGTATACTTTCCGGAAGTGTATAAAGGTGATTACATATGTTAGGCTACGGGTTCTCAGGTACGTTAGGACTACTTTTATATTGAATATCTTTGTTGAATATCTGTTCGGAGCATGATCGTTCCTGGTTGATACTCTCCCAATTGTGGGTTTAGCTGTTCTGACCAGTGTTTTTGACAGGATTTTGTATGTTGTCTATAGTATGGATATGCCTCTATAGTTGTTCACGTCTGTTTTGTCTCCTTTCTTGTGAAGCGGGCATATGGTTGCTGTGGTCCAGTCCTTGGGTATTTTCTCCGTTTCCCATATTTCTTGTATGATTTTTGTT
The DNA here is from genome assembly GCA_016920875.1 of Columbicola columbae. Taxonomy (NCBI): domain Eukaryota; kingdom Metazoa; phylum Arthropoda; class Insecta; order Psocodea; family Philopteridae; genus Columbicola; species Columbicola columbae. The sequence continues at coordinate 17,469,234 of JADMLL010000007.1, forward strand.
AGTTTTTAACTGTCTTGTTTCCGCTTTTTCCACTTTTCAGCTGTTATTGAGTCCTCGCCTAGTGCCTTGTTATTTTTCAGGGAGTGGCTTCTGTTTAGTCTCGGCTTCGGTTTGTGGTTCAGAGTTTTGCAGGGGATGATTGATGTTCCCGAATGTGAATGTGGTCTTGAGTGCTTCGCATTTAGGTAGGGACTCGAAGTAGAGTTCGCCAGGAATGTGCAGTTCTTGTCGTTGAATGCCATGTGTCGATTTGGTCCTTTGAAATGTAGATTGTGAGGTGTGTATTTATTTAGGTGTTGTTTGAAATTCTTATAGAAGTCTCGTGTCTTATTGCGTTGGAAGTGTTGTTCGATGTCTAGGAGGTGGTTATTGTGGAAATTCCGTTTGGCATTTCGGATAACTTTAGCTGTTTGTTTCCTTATTGTTATAAAGTGCTCTTTGTTGGCTTCTGTTCTTTGCGTGTCCCATTTTTTCAGGCGAAAAGTGTTTGTTTTTTTTTGCCTCCTCACACGCTGTTGACTACCACAGATGTTTTCTTGTTTTATTCAGTGGTATGGTTGTCTTTGCGGCATTGATCAGGATGTCTTTCAGTTCTTTCCAGTTCTTTGGGTTCCTCGATTCCAGTAATTCTGTCCTATTCTGAGGTTTCTAGAGCTTCGTTGTCGAATCTTATCGTTTTGTCTCTCTGTATTTTCCTGATGTTTCGTGGGATTAGTTTCATTTTGATTTTCGAGAAGTAGTAATCAGGCCTTGGCCTGAGCACTCGACCTACAGGCGGGGATAATGTTGAGTTCTCCCAGGAAGCCAGCGTTCATTCCACTCAGGCATCCGATGATAAGGACGACCAATTTCACCCGGTGTCCCGGATACTGCTACCCGACGTCGACGATGAGGTCCCGATACTTGTCCCTCTTCTCCCTGTTCTTCGTTACTATATTAGTTTCGGCGTGACAGGAGAATTCCACGACATAAATTATTTTTTCGGATCGACCCCTCACTACGACATCGGGCTTCGTGACTTCGAGGACCCGCGTCTTGGGAAATGAGTAGTTCCAATAAATAGTGCACCTCTTCGATATCAGAGGACGCGTACGGCAGAACCGGCTTGGCATCTATACCATAATGCTGCCGAAGATGAAAATACCTGGCGTAGGAGGGACACTCTGATAATAGATGAATGACCGTGTCAGGGCGGGTACCGTACACCTTGCAATCCGTCGATGCGACCTCTTCCTTGAGGATAGCCCTCCGGTACACAAGTGTGCTGCATACCCCGTCCTGAGCGGCCATCAGGAATCCCTCCGTCTCCGCCCTGAGGCTTGCATTTTTCAAGAAGGCGAACGTCAACTGTGCGGATAGCTCTTCCTACCGCACATGCCTGAAGAACACAGAATGGAGGTTTTTCTGGATGTGCTCCTCCATGAGCTTCGCCTCCTCTGCCCGCCTCACCGACCGAGTCAGCTGGGCCCTTCCTCCTTCTTCGAAGGACAGGCCCAACCTCGATCAGTCGGGGACGAGCTCATGCAGGCCCAGTCTCTCCGCCACCCTGCCGGCTGCCTTAAAAAGAAAAGCCCCTTTTCCCAGAAATTCGTGTTCTTACTACTATTCTATATACTATTTTCTATCTACTATTCTATACTACTATTCGTGTTCTTATTACTATTATTACTATTATTTCTTCTTTTTAACTCGACTACAGATGTTATTTGTCGGTGATTAATTTTACAACAGGTTTCAAAATGCAACAAACATCTTCAGGAACGTTTTGGATGTTTCCACAGCACCTTACGGAGAATATATTATTATTACTATGTTGATGTATAACAAGATAATTACAATACTAGCTTTAGTAATAATAACTGCTAAAATTCAGAGACTTACCCCACTCCTGTTGCATACTTCTATGCTATGAGGATGTGACATATGAATCCGAAAACTCTATTAGTCGAAGCTGAATCCATTCTTTGACTTTAAAGAAAAAGTTCTGTCTGTTTAAGGAATAAGGAATTTAGTTCTCTAAAGCAATATTTGAGTAAGCATGAAGACTTTGTAGTCTCAAAATGTGACGACCGAGTTTACCTTCATCTTCATGAGGTCTGCAGTCAACAGGAAAGGGATTTTCGATGGTCGTTCAAGATGGTGTGTTTTACTGATGCCTAAGAGTGAGGCTCAAAAAAGGAGTTAGCCTCAATCCGTTACAGAGTTTACAGAGCACATTCGGATAGGACCACTATCAGGATCTCCTTTATAATTAGCAACACTGTTATTACCAGTATAAAAATTCTATTTTACCTTTATTTGCCTTGTAGGTAAAGGGTGTGATTGTTTATACAAAGAATATGGATTCAGATCGTCGTGAGCAACGTTGATATACGATGTACTAAAATATCTCGTTTTCTATGACACCTCAAAGGCTGATTTTGTAGGCATAGACTTGAAAATCAAGGCCTTCGCTGTCCTAGAACATAGGTCCTTACATGAGAAGAGCTCTGATTTGAAGAACAAAAAAAACTAACCTCATGCAGCATAACACCGTCGACAAATCCAGATCACAAATACTCAAACCGGTCACGTTAAACATCAATCGTAGTATTTTTGAAGGAAATTACTAAGGATTGTATTACTCCTTAGTCTTTTGCATTGGATTTTACCCCAGGATTTGAAGAGAGTAAAATCTTCTTTAAAAAATCGACTTATGTAGTAATTACCAACGGGGAAAAGAGGAGAAAATAATTTATTTTAGATTCTAAATCTAGATAGAATTCTCTCTTAACAAACTTCTCTGGCTGCTGGGAAGGAATTCAGAACTCAACGTTGGCAACAAACTCCTAATCTACAAAACCATCCTTAAACCCATCTGGACCTATGGGATTCAGCTCTGAGGCTCCTCCGCAAACTCAAACCTCGAAATCCTCGAACGATTTCAATCCAAAATCCTTGTCTTTGGTTTGCCCTCAACCGCATTATCCGTGAAGATCTGACGATTCCTACCGTAAGAGAAGAAATCACCGGATTCTTCCAAAAATACTCCACAAGACTGACGAACCGCTCCAGTCCTTCAGCCTCATCTCTCCTGAATGAATCCTACTACCAAAGACGACTTAAACGCTTAAACCTCTAGATTCACGCTTCCTCGTAGTTCTACCTCTATCTAATCCCTTTCCTCTCCTTCATCCTAAACCTTCCTCACCCACTTTTCCTAAACCATCCTCTCCCAACCTTTTTCCCTATTCCCCTCTCCTTTCTCCCCTCACCTCCTACTAACCTTCGCTACCTCTCCCACTAATGCTCAAATCAACATCACACCTAGCTTCTCTATCTGCTCCTGGGACTAAGACGCTGGTCTGTTCCCCAGTCAAAATCCTCCTTACAACTAGACCAACTACAAGATGTCTCATACTTGGAGACAGGTGGTAGTTAGCAGGGGTTAAAAAAAAGATAGAGTTCCAAGTTCCATTTAAAAAGAAACGGTTAGTTTTGACGATTACTAAAATATTGTAGAAACTTTAAATTTATTATTTCACTCAATCATAAGTAGATTAAATTTTCGAATTATAATTAGAAGAATAGGGTTAGAGTAACCCATTCTAGCAGAGTATCTCTTTTTTTACGAAAGAGGATGAGAAATCATAGTTTTTGGTGCAAAACCTAAGAAGTTCTGTGGTACCCTTAGAATTACTTTGTCGAATCCTTGGTTAAGAACCACAAGGGGTGGAGAAATCACTAAAAATTCATTTCTTTACCTAGAAAATTATTTTTGTCTATGAAGACGAGCGTGAATGACGAAGTCACACCTTAGTTAGAGTTGCGTATTACGGAAATGGTTGGGGTGCTTTTAAAGTAGAATGGCGCAAAAATGAGTTATAAGAGGCCAAGGTCGTGCTAGAATTGCGCTAGTCATTTGAAATTTTTCTTTGTGGTAGGTCAAATGTGACTATGATTTATAAATTAGATTTTTATTCAAAAATAATCTCGTATGACTTTTAAAGCTTTTTGTCATTTTATATTTTATTATCACATTGTCATAATAACACGTTAACTATATTCGACTATTGGAAAACTATTTTTTTCGCCACTTTTGCTGAAATTTTTATTTAACAAAATTTTTTTAAAAGTCCTTAAAGAGTGTTGCATTACAAAAATCAGGTTAATTTTTATGAGTTTTAATTCTCTTTTTCACCCTTTTTGGGTATAACAGGATACGACATTTGAACCAACCCGATTTGAACTCTATCCGAATTTGAATTCGCGGCTATAACTTCTCAGTCTGGCACTTAAACCACTACACTACAGACCTCCCGCGATTACTTTTTATATGAAAAATCAGAAACTTCCGTAGTCAGAAAACACCGAACCAAAGATTAATTTGAGTCTGGAATAGTTCTCTCAATGAACACTGACCTTGAAATTGTATAAATGTCCCAATTAGAAGGTTCATATTTCCGTTGATTTATATCAGTTGTCTCTGGGTACTTTTGTGCTCAGTTACTGAGCGTACTATAGAACGTTAAAATCGGAGCCAATGTTTATATTCTAATTTATGTACTGTATTAGTCTTATCATACAAATACAAAGACGAATAATGTTGGCAAATAAGTGTTACCATGGTCTCAGGAAGCACCTAAAATCTAAACTTCTGTGCAGGTAAACCAAGATTCTCCTGTTCATAGTGCTAGTGAGCCAGTCTTAATGTATGCTTCAGAGACCTGGACACTCACGAAGTTCGACGAAAAGCTCCTCGAATTTTTCGAGAGGAAAATTCTCCGGCAAATCTTGGGGCCGATCAAGGGAATGACTCTTGGAGTAGAAGGACCAACCACGAGGTGAACGGGCTCTCGAGGAAAGGTATGGTCACCTCCATCAAGTTCAGGAGGTTGGAATGGGCAGGCCATGTCTTAAGAGCCAGTGACAGGGTGATTTTCAAAATCTTTAACGGGAAGCCCGAGGAGAGAAGACGAGTAGGTCGCCCCAACTTAAGGTAGGAAGACGGAGTCCGGGAAAACATCCGAGCGCTTCGAATCCAAAACTGGATAGGGCGGAACGGAGAACACTCTTACGGAAGGCCAAGGCCCGCATAGCGCAGTGAAGCTAATGAATGATGATGATGATTAGTCTTATCATAGTAAGTATACTTTAAGAAAACACCTGAAAATAAACAAAAGTAAAATAACTATAATAGAATCTTATATTATAACTAATTCTAAGCAATTATTTACATATATTAATCTTATATTTCAAACCCCAACGTGGGAGGAGTATTGTAGTGGCTAAAGTTCCTGACTTGGACCCAGTGGTCGTGAGTCTTGTTATACCCCCTCCCCCAGAAGAAAGGGTGAAAAACGGGAATAAAACCACCACTGTATATTTCAAATCTCAACACTGATAAAAAGTTTTCAATCAGTGTTGTTCATTGAACAATAGATTTTCTTTGAAAATCTCCCTTGAGCCTCAGTTGCATTTATTCAAATATAACTATACAGTACAATCGACTCTCAGACTTCTGAGAGATTTTAACTGGGAAGCAGACCAGGGTCTAGTCCCAGGAGCGGATAGAGAAGCTGGAAATGATGTTGGGTTTGATCATTAGTGGGAGAGGTAGGGAAAGTTAGTAGGAGGTGAGGACATGTCAGCTTAAATTTAAATATGGTTAAAATAACAATTACCAATAATGAGAAAGTGCGATTCACTCAAGTACTGTTGTTTTATATGATACACTTCACAATAATTCCACCTGTAGGCAAGTAGGATAGAACCAGAAAAAGGGGATTATCATACAAAGAGTCTGGATAATCGGTCTTCAAATTTGGTTCTCTTCACTGCTTCATAGCAGTTTTAATTGAGCGACTTTTTTTGTGACATATTGGTTTTGATCAGTATAGAGGAGATTTCAAATCTTTAATTCCTTTGTGTAAGAAATTAAGTTTAACTCTATTGTTAAAAATCACCTTAAACCGTATTCGTATTATCCCAGAAAAATTTCCAAATTTTTTAGTGGATTTTTTTTACTGTAATCCATTATTTAAGTAAAAAAAATTCTTACACATTGATATCTGGCATTTAAAAAATTTTAACGAAAGATGATTTTAAAAAAATTTTACGATTTGCATTATAATTTCTTGATCTCAAAGAACCAAAAGAATATAAAAACGTCACAGAGTCTATCTTGCTCTATGGAGCACCAATATGGGGGCCCTCAATACTGGAAAGAAAAACATATGTCCAGATACTGATTCGCGAGCAGCGAAAAATGGGTATCTGCATCTGTAGGGCCCACAGGACCGTTTCAACGGAGGTGATCCAGGTTCTGCCCAGGACGATCCCCATCGACCTACTCATTCTGGAAATGGTCGTCAGGAGAACCATGACGGCAACCAGAAAGGAGACGAGAGAAGAAACTCTACGCAGATGGGAACAAAGGTGGCAGAGCAACCCACAGACCGGTTCCCGGACGCGCAGGCTCATCCCAAACCTGGCCCTCTGGCACTACCGTAGGCATGGAGACATTGACTGGCCAATCACGCAGTTCTTCACGGGACATGGAAACTTTGGCAGCTACTTCCACCGGGTGAAGAAACTCGACAAAGCAACGTGTCAGACGTGCAAGGACGAGGAAGATACGCCCGAACACGTCTGGGATGAGTGCCCGCTCTGGGAGAACGAGAGGAATCTTCTCCGGCAAAACCTGGGGAAAAGAGTGGAGTACTGGGACCTGGCAAAGGAAATGCTAACCTCTAGCACGACCTGGAATGTCATTGCAGCCACCATGCGACGAATTTTACGTCAAAAGACAAAACCTGTGATGTGATAAAGTATGCCCCATGTAAGCCCAAAAGGCATCCCGGGCCTAATAAATTAAAATTTAAAAAGAACCAAAAGAATAAAAAAAATTGTCGCACCCTGCCTTACTATACCTCACTTCAAAAATATTTTCAGTAAAGCTCAGATCGACATTCAGTTTTGTATTAATTCTGAAACTGAACCGTCATACCTTTGATGCAGTAAGCAAAAATTTAGAGACTGTGCCGCCAATAAAAACTCGTCGTATACCATTAAGAATCGTTAAATTTTAAAAGGAATATAAATTAGCTTGAAAAATATTTGATATTGACTTATGAAAGTGTTGCCTGGCCAAATACCAAGGCCAAAGGTAATAGTTCAGGTTTGTCTTAAGCAAGGCTAAGGGAATGTAGAACATATTAGAGTATCTTCTGGCGTCTCAGTCACTTCTGAGCCTCAATTCAACTGGTAAAATATATTGGGTTTTTTAGATGAGTCAATTTAACATTGACTCATATAAAAGGAAATTCTTTAATACTGAAAGAGTATCAACGGAAAAGTATTTTTTTTTAAACAAAAATCACTCTAACAATCAAATGACTTAGATTAAAAAAAATATTTAGTAAAGATAAAAAAGCATAAGAGAAATATTTAAAAACTTTTTATATTTAGTAATTTTGTTTGCTGGTTTTTGTATCACAAAATAAAATAAAATTTAGTTTGCCTCTATTAGTGATCAAATTATGTCTCACTTCAATTACAATATGGACTTTCTTTAAAAAAATACTGAATCAGTCAATCATGAGTATCAGAATGATTTTTTCAACTTCTTATTTGTAATCTAATATGCGCTATTAAGGTAAAATCAAAAACTATTCAGTCAAGTTACTACCTCATGTTTTCCTGACGCCTCAAATTTTGCCTAATCTTAGTATTCTATTAAAGTTCAACTTAAAACATTTTGAGCCTCAAAGCTTTTTCAAACCTAAGAATTAAGAAATAAAAAGCATCTTTTAGCAACCTGGTCATCAGCATGATAGGAATTTAAATCACAAAAACCCATTGACTAAATAAGAGGAAATTTCAACATTCTGCCTTTTTCTAAACTTAAGGAATACAGAGATGCAGTCATCCTTGAACATTTTATCGAATTATATTCATTAATAATTTCTGTTGTTTCATTCAAAACTGTGTTGTGCATGTATCGAAGACTAATGTAATTTGTGAGCTACAGTCAAACTTCCACTGAAACTTTCAGTTCCAGTTCGCAATATTTATTTTTCCCTATTCCATAGAATAGGTTGCTCTTCACCAAAAAATCTTATTGAAAATAATGAATATCAGTACGCGGTAAAACCCTTACATCAACTGCTCTTGCTACCATTCTTATAATTTTTTTAATATTGCTTTGCCATCAATTAGATCTTCATGGCCTTTCATTTTCTTAACAACATTTTATACTGTAGATCCAAATTGATTTCAATTATTTCTAGGTAATACTTATGTTTTAAATTTGTCTTCAACTTTTTATTTGATAGTCGTTATTTTTTTCTGACAAATAAGAATGAAAATAAACCGATAATTATTCACCATTTGTACATTTTACAATAGCATTCGTCAACAAGGATTTTCGACTTAGTCATTATTACTATCTTCCAATTGATACCTGTTTGTTACGAGAGTCAAACTGAAGATAATAGCCCACGAAATCCATTTGTTTACATAAAAGAAATCGTCTTGGATTTTCATTTTAGTATCAGTTGTGGGCGATTAAATTTTGCCCAACAAGATTCCAAGTTATAAATATCGGGGAAAAGTAGGTTATCTGCATAGCAGTCATCGATTACTACGATTGATCTTCCTCATTTGTGTAGAGTTTTCAAGACACAAAACATGAACACTCTAGAACAGGGGTGTCAAACTTGCGGCCCGAGATGAAAATTTCTGCGGCCCACTCAAAGTAAAAAAAAAGTGAATTAGAAGAGAAACCAGAATATAAAATTTTAATATACTTTATTTATAAACTATACGGATCATTTTAAACAATAATTTAACTTTATATTTGTTTATTACAATATACTATTCAAAATAAAGATATCCCCTTCTATGAATATTGATTTTTCGCGGTCCACTTAAAGTTGAACATTGTTTATTTGGTTCAAGTTAGCTTTTGAGCTCGACACCCCTGCTCCAAGGGGATCCTAAATATGTGGATTAGGAAAATAAAATAAATTCTTTGAAGCCCTGGCGTTTTTTCTGCTTGTTTTTTTGTCATTGGATCCTTAATTGGTATTTTAAATGTTTTGCCGCGAGAGCCTGCAGTGGCTTAATACCTTGAGCCCATAATATTTTTACAGATGAGAGAAGTCGGTGGTATAAATGAAATTTTTTCAAACTCATCTTTTGAGTTTTATAAGGACATTATTACTTAATGAAAACAGGGAGACGTGTTCACCTTGAACATACAAAACTTAGCATCACCGAATTCCAGATTTTAAAATTCTTCTTGATTTTATAATTTTTGTCATTTTTTTAAATGATAGTTTCTTTTATCAGCCTCAAAACAGTTCACGGACGCGTACGTAGTATGATGGTTTTCCAACACTACTTGTTGTCTTTGATTATAATATAGCAAAACTACTCGAACTTGATGAGTCATTTGCTGCACTCTTTAATTATTATAACACAGCAACTCATGCTTTATTTAGCCTTCTGAGCCCTAAGAATACCTCAATAGACTGCTGTTTAACAATGGCATTAAATCCATTAAATCCCAAAAGAATTTTTTAATTTCTTACATTCCTAATTTATTTGTAACTTTCCTACATAATATGCTAGTTATTTGCTGGGAATTCGCTAATATGAAAATAAACAAACATTTTGAAAATGCAAAAATATTTTTGAAAATAAAAAATGTGAAAATAAACAAAAATATTTTTGTACACTTAAATTGTTGCAATGTTTGATAGTCGTAATAACTGATTTATTTTTTAAAATGCAAATATCCAACCTTATGTTACTGGTCAGCAAATTAGTTTACAGAACGAACTATCAAAAATTAAAAACCAGGAATGCGAGGAATTAAACAGTTTAAAACATTGTTGCCAGTTAAGGGCATGAAGCTTGTCTATTTTTTTCAACATCTAAGAATTCAACTTAATATGGGAAAGGGACTGAGGGAAGCAAGCTTTGAATTTTAACCATACAAAAACCCTAAGTGCACACCTTTCATAAACAAAACACAGTATGATAAAAAAAATTTTTCACCAATCCTAGCCATATAATCTTAAATAAAAATTCTAATTTTCCTATGGCATAAAGTAAAATACCAGGTAAAGGATAAAAAATTAACTTAACGCAAAAATTTTTTACTGTAATTCAATGCAGTAGGATTTTAGAATTTAGAATTTCAACTAATTCAAAAATCAGAAAACTAATCAGTTGACAATCTATGAAGCTCCACTCCACCACCACCAAGTTTTGGCGCATTTTAACCAAACTATTTTAAAATTCATGCGGAGTCATCGGAGCATCGAAGTAATTTGTAGCAATTATGGAGAAATAAATCCTGTTTCTTAAAACAGAATTTATTCAGTGGTTTCAAGAAGAATCTCGATTTTAAGGAAAACATGAAAAATCAAATAATCTTCAATAAAATTTTATTTAATGAATTATGAAACAAGAAATAAAGCACATCAACTTTTTAAGAGGAAAACCTTCACCTTTGAAAAGGTCAAATCAAATTATGAAAAATGATGATCTAAATGAAAGTTCGACTAGTTTTTCTTAAGACACGGGTTTTATTTTTGCTGAATATTTAAAAAAATTTCTATTGTGAAGATAGGAGATTATAATTGTAATGAAGGATGGATGAAGGTCTCTTTCAAATGTAATATTCAGGAGGCCGTCACCCGTGCTGTTCGAAGAGAAAGGATCAGAAGGATCATAAATATACATATATACACACAGAAGTGTAATATTTTAGAAAAACACTTAAACAGTTTGGCTTCGCAATTAAAATATTTTGTTTAATTTCATTTCTTTAAATATCGAAATTTTTTTCCCAAATATTTCTGTAAAGTGCTCAAGTTTAAAACTCAAACTACAAATTTACTGATAAATAAAATACAGTAGGTTTTGTAGCTTCATTTATAGCCTATCTATAAATAATGACAATCAGATCGCTTAAAATTTATTTTTATTTTAAGCTTTTTATTGGCACTCAAAACTCAACTCCTCAAAAGCTAAGGAACTTTGTTTTAATTCAAGGACAACGACGTGGAAGTGAGAAAAATACACTTGCTCTTTATTCTCCTAAAAAAGATAAAATTAAAGAAAGCACTAGAATTGTCTTGTTATTTTACCTAAATTACAATTTGCTGGTAATCCCTCATTGAATATTCTTTTTGAACATAAAAAAAGCAACACGTTGCTTGATTTAGGTAATTTTGATTCTAAGATTAATTCTTGATTGATTATTTAATCTATTTTGAATTTCACTGTGGTTTTTACACCTGCAATGTATTTTAGACATCTAAGTTTTCCAATCTTATTAAAAAATACATTAGAAAGAAAGTTATCGTTATTATTACTCTATTTTATTTGCAGTTGCTAGATTGTTATGTGCGTCGGAATTCGTTTATAGAGAAAATATTAATATTAGGTTGAAAACTATGAAACGGCGTTTTATGTTTATGTTTATCCAACACCTGTTTAATAGTTCCTAATCTATAACCTAATATATAATTTTTCATTCACTTAGTGTTTAATTTTTTCCCAAATAAAAGATGTATTTCTTTAAATGAACTTCTGTTTGTAAAATTTCATAAATCCTAACGCAGAAAAATATTTCAAGGTTTAACTTCAAGTAAAATTTTTAATATTAAACTTCTTGAATACAAATCATTCAAACAAATTTTCATAATTTAATTTATTTTGTTCTTGAAGAATCCACTTTGTCTTTGCCGGTGAGTACAGTGCCTATTGGGAAAAAGAAAACCACTATTAAAACTATGAACTTTCTTCTTGTCCAGATTTAAATTTGTTTTCTTTCATTTAAATATTTCAATTAATATTTTCTTCATTAAAGTCCAAGAATAATTCAAGAGGTAAAAAACTCAAGAGAGCTTCAGAGGGGCTAATTTGTGTTGCTTGAAAGGAATAAATATCCTCTGGCTCAGCTTAGAATTTTTAACATGTAAACTTTTTTATCGTCCGTTTAACCGCATAAATATTTATTTACAGTTTTTTCAATCAATAATTTTCGATCATAACCATACTATACTTCCTTCGAAGTGAATGTCTGCAATTTACAATTAGAAAGCATGTGTGAGTCTGAAAGGACATTAGTAATTTGAAACAAAAAATAAACAAGGAAGTAAGCATGCTCTTTTCATTAAGTTTGATTGCGACCCAGTTGTAAAAGTATCACTGCCTATTTTTTCTTTCCATTTTCCCGTCAAAACTTGTATTAAATAACTTAGATATTTGACATAAACCAATTTTGATAATGGTAATAAAAACACAGTAAGACTGAAAATTTCAAAACACACAGAAGTCCCATATTAGTGGTTGTAAGATGGTAATATTAATGAAATCAATAAGCGGATACAAATTTCAGACTCAAAAACGATTCTAGCTTTCCCTAATTCTTACTTGCAAATGTATAAATGTGCGTTTTTATTCATACCTTTTTTTTCATTTCATTGCTTTAAACTACTTAAATTAAACACGCCAGCTTGAATATGGAACAGTTCAGAAAATTGTCCTGCAATTTCCCCTTCGATCCAATTTTTGGTCTTGGGGGCATCTCGCAGGTGTTAAAATAATATTCAAAGGACTTCGTTTTCCACTTTGTTCCGTGGGCTCTTTCCATACTTTCTTTACCACTGAAGAAGTTGTCGTCAATCCGTTTATCACTTTGTAAGTAAGTCCTTTTTCATTTTCGTTGATTGTCGAACAAATTGAAAACCTCAAAATGTGTAGCAATATAATTAAAAAACTACCGATAATCATTATTGCGCAACAAGAAACACTCTAAAAGAAATGGTAAAATTCTAATGACGTATGGAAGACTATGATCACTGAATGTACTTTGATAAGCAGTAGCGTAAAATAAACTTTTTATCCTTCTAAACAATGCAGAATTTACGGTTTGCTTTGCTTCATTTATAAATACTTTAATAAAGTTGGATCAGTGTATTTATTAAATGCATACAAATAATTATTACAAAAAAACCTACAGATATTTTTGTGGTTAAATCTAAAATATTATTGTTAATGACAAGAATAATTTTACCAAATTTCCCTCAAGAATAATTTTTCCCTCTTATTTACTTTAATGAGCCAGGGCGGATATTTACTAGTTAATGAATTTTTCCAATCTGATAAACCTCAGGGCAGAAATGATTTATCCACAATAAGAATTTTTACAATTTAACATCATTGAAGCGTCCTAATTATCAATTGAGATAAAAGTCATGGCGAAGCTAGAAGGATTAGTAAGAGCAATGATCTAATGTAATATGTTTCGATTGTTTACCCCTTAAATAGATTTTACCATGCTGTACACAAACTATATAATCCTTTTTTTTTAAAGTAGTTTAGGCTGTTTGAAACTTACTTTTTTTTTGTTTTTAATAAACATTTCTGCATCTACCTCTTCCATCCTCCTTTTGTCCTGGACCACATCTTGATGGCGTAAATATAATATGATAAGGAATCTTAAGAGGAAACTTTGTGGTTGTTGTATCATTTGTCTTCTCAAGTGGTAAACCAAATGAAATACTTAAAATTGAAAAGAAAGATAAAATAAGGAAAAAATGTAACACACTCATTTTTTTTTGGATCGTGTGCAAAACAACTAGGTCTTCAAAACTCGGAATGTATATTTATATCTGCGTCAGTATCTCGTACACTTTTCACAATCTCCGCATCGGATGCAACTGTCATCTTTCTCAAATATTTACTTTTCATGCAAAGAGAAGACGGAGCAAAGACTGAGATTTAATACGAAACCTCGAAATTAAAGATCTAATGTATGTAATTATTTTTCTTCGAAATAGAAAAAAAACGTAATCACCTTGATGTGAGCACTGTCTGTCCGAGAAAGACGATGCCCAAACATCCTAGTGTACCGTACCGCCTGGAACGACCAGAGCCAACTTCCGACAGACGACTTGGGTCCGGATTTTAACATTCCTAAAGTTATTCGGTACGCGGTGGGTGAACCCCGAGTTTCGACATGTTTTCAGCTGTATTGCGAGTCCGTAATGCTCGCAAAAGAAGTAGTGGACCACCAAACTGGGGAAATTGTACCTCCCCCTTAGAGAAGTTATAATTTATATAATAAGAGGTCAATAGAAATGTACTGAAAACGTTTTTATAGTAAATGTTTTTGGCTCGGCAAACCTTTTAAACAAAATATTGGCGTTTTACTACCATCGAGAGCGAAAAGCGAAATGAAAAAAAAATTTAACTTATTGATTAAAATCTCTATTTTTTATTCACACGTTTGTTCTAACAATTTTTTAAATCCCGTTTTTCACCCTTAATTTTTGAGTATAACAGGATGCGGGAGGAGGATTCGAACCCACGACCATTTGCGTCCAAGTAAGGATCTTAACCACTACACTACTCCTCCCACTGTTCTAACAGTTTAAAAAGACAATAAATAAATAAAAATGAACAATTCCAAAAAAGTGTCAAGAGAGAGAAAGTCACTAGACAAATAAGTGAAATTATCTTCCTTTAATAACAACTGAAATGCCCAGGCTTCATTACGAAACTGTGCTGAATTAAATACTTAATTGCGTATGCCAAAACTGTATTTCCTGAAAAATTGGGAAGGCGTCAAAAATCGAGGAATAAAATCTGCCAGTGATTGTGATTTTAATTTTCTTTTTCTTTCGAATATTAGACATATTATATTAATAAATATTAATATTAGACCCACGTTCTTAAAAATAATATATGAAAACAAACCAAAATTCTTGTCAAGATTAAATACTTTTATTATGAGAAAAAAATAGTTTTAAAATTTTTTAGGTTTCAAACAAATTTGCAATAATGTTCTACTAAATCAAAATTTTCCTTCAATTACTTCAATTTATTTATTCCAAATGTAACGAAACATTTAAAATAACGGTCAAAACCCTTTACTCAAAATTAATGATCCGCCACTGGATTTCAATGCTTTTAGTAAACAAAGTGTACGATTTTTTGTCCTTGAAATTTTCCTTTTTCAATTGTCACTTCGTAAACAACAAAACTCAGTTTACTTTGAGTTATGTAACGTTATAATACAATAATTTTGCAAAAACCCGAAGCTAAGGTATTACGCAGAAAAAATATTAGGTTCAAATGACTAAATATTTTGATGAGAATTTTGTTTAGAAAGGAATGAAGTGGTCTTTAGTCCGAGTTAACTCTTGCTGAATCAATGTTTAGACAGTCTAAAATCTGTATTAACCATGTTCTTCCCACTCGACGAAGAACTCCGATATCTCACCCGCAAAATTACACTCCAAGAAAACCACTCCGGGTCTACACGGGACCGTCTACCCGTCCGACCGTCTGGAATTCATTCCCTATCCATTTGTGGAAAAAAGACCCAGCTCGTTTTTAAAAAACCCAGAAAAAGTTCTTTCAAGTCGTATTGTTTTGAGCCTGTAAAGGTTACCGCGATGGTGTTGAAATAAATCCGGAACCAGGTTGCGTCTTTGCAGATGAACGAATGATGGACAACACTAATTCCGAACGTATATGTATATTGATATATAAAATGTTATTAAGTGCAAGAAAAATGTTGGAAAGTGCATAAGTTGGAAACAAATATAAATGATATAAGTGCATAAATAAAATAAGTACAAATGTTGGAAAGTGAAAGAATACTGACGGTGCGGACCTTTGGGACAGAATGAATTTTGCTTCGGTTGTCGGCTGCTTCATTTCCCTGTACCCATTTCGGAATTAGGAATGTGGCGAACGCCACACTCTCAATGTGATTCTGATCAATACTGTCAATGACTGATTCTGAATTTCCTAATGACCTATTTTCGGGTCTATATACAGTATATCTTAGCTACTTGTCTGCCAGTTGACCGTTAATTCACGTTAATTCAAAATAACGATAAAATACCTTCGTGTGGAAATAGACAATAAGTGGGCCTTCAGGAACTATTTCCAAGTATCCGTCGCATAGTCATAAAACTCACAACTTTACTTCCTAACCTTCGCGGTTTCATGAAAACTGTTACGAAACATGTTGCCACAAAGGGTTAAACCAGAGGTTTAGCAGACCCTCTTTTTGTTTTGGGCAGACCCCCTATTTACCTGATATTGATTTTTGTAAATTTCTCACAGTAGTGAAGTAAATTTTTTATCTCATAGGTACTTTTATAAATAATAAATATGCCTTTATATTATAAAATAGTATAATGTATTGATTTGTACTATCAGTGTATGTTGAGATCCACTATCGTGGACTCTCATTTTCATTTCATGGACCCCTAAATTTTTTTCGCTGACGTAGACCCCTTGAGGGTTGTCAAAGGTCCTTGGGGGGTCGATATAGATCACTTTGGGAATCACTGGGTTAAGCCATGAATATTGCTTAAGTTATTTTTCTTCCTCAAACCGCACAGACGTCTGATCCTGTAGGCTTCTCAACGACTGTCTGATATATCTCTTCACCGAATGTATTTCCTTTTGTACTTATTTATTTTCTGCATTTGATTTTTTCAATTTAGAAGACTACTCCATGTTTTCTATATAAATTTGAGAGAAGGAAATTCAAACAAGCAGTCAACCTTGAACTCCGTTTTTACGTAGAAATGTTGAAGGTGAAGGTGAGAAATTTTTTATAAAACAACATTTACTTTTAAAAAATGGGTGAAAAATTAAAAGAATGACTTTGAAAAAAGCTCCGAAATATCAAAAAATTAAAGGGCTTTACAGATTTATTTAATCTAAGCATATTTAATAAATAATTACACACTATACTGATAATAATATAAAAACCAAATTAAGAAAAGAACGAGTTTAAAAATTTCACTCTAAAATAATTGTGTCATACTGAATTATACCTAATATTACAGTGATTATTACTGTGAGTTCCTCTTGTTAGTTAAACGTTCGCATTTTTTAATTTATACCACTTAAAAATCTATTAAGCATTTTTTAAAAAATATCTAAACCAACCGAGAATAATAAAAAAAATATACGAGGGGGAAGCAGTTGAACAGGTTCCACTACACGGTCGGGACTCCAATAAACTTTTTTCAAAACAGAAAACTTTTTCGGTTATGTCTTTAATAGAGAATTTGTAAATAGTGATTTCCGTGCTATCATCCACGAGAGCCCACAATTCAGCAGAAATTATGCTGAGATCAACAATGAAGCCTCTTTTTAAATTAAAATCAAATCTGTAATAAAAATCTCTTTCGCCTCCTTTCAGACCTAAAACGCCTATTTTTTTTGTGTTTATTTCAGCATAAAAAATGGTATTCGTTTCCAAATAAAAAACCGAAGCCCCTGTTTGAGCATTTTCATTTTTGCCTTTCAAAATTTTGACATCTTTGTAATTTATATTATCAACTGATTTTAAAATCTTTGTGTTAACTTTAAATTCATGGATCCCTGCAAGTGAATGAAAATATAAGTTATCCGTCATATTATAAGTAAAGTTTTTAACCAGAGCCAAACCGAAAATCCCATTCAAGTCTTGATGTTTCACGTTGTAAAGGACTTCATCTGGAGTGTGAAGTAGTGGATCCGGACTAAAAAATGGGTGAGATTTTAAAAAAGATTTGTCTTTTCGAAAATCGTAAGTCATTAGGTGAAAGCGGTTGAAGTCGGCGAAATACCCAAAGCTTTCCTCACACTTCTTGTCCGTTAAATCAGCATCGATAACAAAATTCACAAAAAACGACCTTGAAGTCCACTGATTTGTTGGAATTTTAAAGCTTCTGACGATATGACTGTTGCTGATGTTAATGACATGAATTCCGGGAATTGTTTTTGTCTGAATTCCACTGATATTTTGGACTGCGGCGTCAAGAAGCCACAATCGCGCGCAATGATCGACTCTCACAGAGATTGGCGTGATTACGTGCCCACGGGAAGGATCTTTCAATTTGTAGATACTAGGAGATGGAAAAATTGTGACTTCAGGTGGTGTGAACAAACCTAAAAACATTTTACAAAATTTATAATTTTTACAACGCCACACCAAAGTTTTATAAATATACAAAAATTTACTCTCACCTCTACCAAACGTTTTATCAAAGTATTTTATTCGTATCATAATGGCAACAACCGGGGAACGAGCTAAACACACGGGAAAGACAAATACCGACATCAGACGACTCATTAAGGACATCACGGAAGTGTAAGCTTCTACAACACTTTCAGAACAGGGATACTTCAACGCATTATTACACAATAAAATACGATTTGACTTAAGCACCATTCAATATTGCAGGATGATACAACAAAGCACACACTCCAAATCTTCACAACCTGGTATAGAGAAAAAACACCCTTCTTCGACACTTCTCAAACCCATCCCTCGACCCCACCATAAAGGGTATTTCTCGTAAGATTGCTCAAAAGTAGAAAAGACACTGTATAGAGGTGGTGCAGGAGGAAGGCGGCGAGCGTGAAAGATAAGGTCAATCACGTAAAAGAAATAGACTAATACAAGGTAACTAACATAACCTACTAATTAAGACGACTAATCAACTCAGAAAGTTATAACAAAAGATAACAAAAGGGAGAAAAAGGGATTTTAAGTGAACACAAGTTTGCTTTAGACCAGGCGTTGACAACCTTTTTCGGTCGGCGGGCTATTTTCAAAATAAAATTTTTTCGCGGCCAAACATTCAAATGTAACCTAAGTAGTGCTTTTAGATCGTATACGGGTATAAATATTTATTAGTAAAAATAAATATAGAAAAAATTTATTTTTTATTGACAAGCTGTAATAACGATAATGTCGTAGAACAAATATTTTACAATTCTTAAAAAGGAAAAAAAGAAAATAGAATTCAAATTACATATGTATTAATATAAATGTAATTATATTGGTAATTAAATTGTGCGGCCGCACAAAAGTTGCATAGGGCCGCAGGTTGCCGATCGCCCTGGAATAGACTGTACGGATAGAATTTGCTCGGTTAAGAAAAATAAAATGAAAGAGCTAGCTGGTATGAGAAGATAAAGAGTTGAGAGAACAAAAATGCATGAAGAAAAATTTGAGGAGTAGAAACATATAGAAAGATAAAAGAAACATAAAGTCTTAGTAAAGATCGCAATTTTAGCACAATGAAAAACTATTCTTTCACCCTTAAATATAGGAGGCTCGAACTCTACTTTTGGCTAGTAAGGTGCTTTAACTCAATCACAGGATTTCAAGTGCAGTAAATACGTTTCTAAAATTAGTCTAAAAAAAAGTGTTGTCGACGTTAAGAAATTCTAAATTTTTACTTCTGAGATATGTCTTTTTAATCCAGGAAGTAGCTTATCTTCAAATTTGTGGCATTCGAATGGTTATGACAAAACCACAATGATCAAAATAATTTTGGTACTAACTCATTAATAGAATGATGTCACCGAAGTTTTTTTAAAATAAATATTATAGCTTTGCTCTTTTATTAAAAAAATTAACGGTAAAAGTGAAATTTATTACAGATTTTTAATACTTCGAGATTTGAAAAATCAGACGCAGAGACCTGAATTTTTATGTTCCTAACAATTAATATTAGGAACATAAAACCCACTTTCAAAGTCTCTGCGTTATGCTTATTGACAATACCACAAAATAAGCATTTCCACTATTGTGTATAATGTATATATGATATTTGATCAATATAATGTTATTATTTCAAAAATTCTCTGCGTCTGATTTTTCGAGGCACTCGTTTTATATACAACAGATTAATATCTATGGTAAATAGAACCTTTTGAAAAAAATAGGGTGTCGGGGAGGTTTAGTATTTCGAAACTTTTTTTCATGTCTCTTTAGAATTGAAGAAAAACTTATAAGTAGCCGTTTCATCAAATGACAAGATTTTTAAAAACGCTCAACACAACATTACTATGAATTAAAACTTACGTTTATCGAATGATCCAACAAGGCCATTTCCTAAACTTTGTTTACCTATATCAACCAGAGTAAAAAATACTTTATCTTTAGTTAAAGCGAGGCTCGTTGCCCTCCAGTTCACTGGTTTTACTTCAGGGAAAATTTTTGCTTTCTCCAACCTGTAAACGACTTTACAACAAACGACTGTCGAAAAGAAAATCACCAAACTACCCCAAATTTTACAGCTGTATACACACATATTTCGCATGAAATTTTAATACTATTAATTTATAGTTGAGTTTTAAACAGTTACAGTTACAGTTATATTTGTAGTTAAGTTTTAATCCTGTTTTTCATACTTTTTTTGGGTATAACAGGGTAAGGGAAGAGGATTGAACGTGTAACTATAAATTCTTAGTCTGGCAATTAACTACTACACCACAAACCTTCAATATTATTAATTTATTGATTAGAAATTGCAAAGAACTCTATTCCTTTAAAATAAACTATCCTTCTTGAGTAAAATTACACCTCAACCGATTTCACAATAGTTTATTAAGAGAAAACTTTGCGTCTTGGTTATTACGTATCCACGTAATTAGCGAAATTGAAATCATTTTTCCTTTATACTATTAAATCCTGTTTATATATAAAGAAATAATAAGAAAATAACACATTGTAAATGAGAATCTTTTCCATCAGTAGCAGTTTTTTTAAAGGGCACACCCCAAACCCGTCAGCACTTTTTAAACAAATAAGCAATAAAATACACTGACATAAAAACAGAACCAATTACTCATAATTTATAGTCCGCTTAATAAAATAACTGAGTTAACCGCATTGTAAACTATGGGCGGAGAGCGGAGATTAATTAGATGTTGTTTCGTGTTGGATATTGTTCCAACTTTTGTTTAAAGCCTTCCATAACTCCTCTTTTAAGAAAGGGCACCAGTCACGAATCTTTCTATCGAACTCTTAAAAGTTCGATATGATTAAGATCAGGGTTCTGGAGAGGCCATATCATTTTTTTAGAACTTCTGCTTCTTTTAATTCTAAATATCTCTGGCGTAATATAAAACTGCGTTTAGGGCCGTTGCCTTGTTGGAAAACGAACGCATCGCTAAATAACTTTAGTCCAGATGGAATGGCACTTGCATCGAGAATGCTTTTGTATTCTTCTTTCAATATTATTCCCTGGATTGTAACTAAATTTCTGGTCGTGTCCTGAGAAACAACCTCAGATCATAACAGAACCACTGCTGTCCTTCATTGTTGGTACTTCACAAGTTGGTGCATTTTTTCTCCAGGAGAACGTCAATCCAATATAAAATGGCCTATTCACAACCTTTTTTTGGGTAATCAACACTATGGCGTCCGCTCGTCTAATGCAGATTTTTTTCCTGTCAATGCCGGTGGAACCGAATCGCATAGTTTCTCTCAGAGCCGACGTTTTTCATCAACGTCAGCGACATATGCGCAATAATTTCCGAATATGGCACCACCGCCACTTAGACAATAGTGTTTATAAAATATTGCATGGCACCACCGCGAGAGCCATCGGTACTCAACAGATACTTTTTTCATGACACCATGGTGGGGCCACCGTACGCCATAGGGTAAACAAAGGAATTTACTCTTCGAACATTCCCAAAAACCATAAAAAGCCATCGACATATTTTCAAATTTTTTTAAATATTAAAAGATAATGTGAAATTTTTTGAGGTGGTTCCTTTGGTCGGCAGTGTATATTAGGGTGTCCCAAAAAAATCAAAAATTTTTATTTAAAGACGTATACCCTCTTAATTTTTTACAATGATATTAAAGCAATCGCAGGTGAAATTTCAAGTACTTAGGACGACAGGAACCCGTGCCGACTTTCACAGAAACACATTACTACTTAAGGGCTTAAGCGAACGTGAACTTACATGTAGTTCTGGTTGTTATATTGTTAGTAGACGCATTATTTTGAATAGTCAGCATGTCAGTGTAGTTACGCAGTTCTAAATAAAGTATATTTTTAGTCGGAGACGCCAAACATCAAATAATGAGCTTGAAACTACCCTCTAATTGGCAAGTTTTGGCAGCACTTTGCTTTACAGTACTCATGAAGTGTATTTAACTGTCAATGAAGGCCCAAACATTGCTATTCATGAATGCATTATCTATTGGGAAAAGGCGCACATAGGGACCAATTTTTACCTACTTGTGTGGGGAAAGTAAAAAATGTGTACCAAGTTTGGGGGAACATATAAAAAGATGCTCAAAAAACACAACACGAATTTGAGCAGCGTCAACAAGAGTTTGTCAACAATTTAAATAATTTCTTTGGTATTGCAATACCTATACGCTTCAATTAATAAAAGTATATGAAGATACAATCATCTTGCAGCATCGCCTGGTCGCCTGGAGAGAGAGCCTGGTCGACCTGGTCATTTAGCTGGAGTAAACAAAAAGTTGACTGATACAGGGGAAAGAGTGGGCGTCAAAGCTATCGAGGAGGAAAAACAAAGAGCTAAAAATTTTTTTGCATCAACTCCTATGACACCGTCCTCCAAACCGTCACAAAGCGATTCGTCTTCTGATTCAAACGAAACGTAGATTTACAAGAGGATTTGCATATAGTGGCTGGGGATACACTGCCCAGAATATTAAAACCCACACTGGGAAGGATTTCATGACTCCAAAATTAGTAGCAGCACTAGAGAGGTATTCAGTTTTTGTCCTCAAAGCAACTATTGATGCACTTGAACATAATGCTGACGAATTTTTAATAAGCAAGTCCTAAATTCAAAGAATTCGTAGGGAAAACCGAAAGAACGCTCTGTTGCCAGAAAAGCTCATTTTCAAGCCTAAGTACCAAATGTAGTGGCTGTTCGCTGGGGTTTTAAACTACTGTCGAATTTAGACATTCAAAAATCGAACGAAAGAAGAACGTCTACAACAATATAACAACCAGAACAACATGTAAGCTTACGTTCGCTTAAACCCTTAAGTAGTAATATATTTCGGTGAAAGTCGGCACGGGTTCCTGTCGTCCTAAGTACTTGAAATTTCACCTGCGATTGTTTTAACATCATTGTAAAAAATTAAGAGGGTATGCGTCTTTAAATAAAAACTTTTGATTTTTTGGGACACCTTAGGGTATATTAAACGGCTTTCAAATTTGGGAAAAGATAAATGCAGACATTTATTAGTTTTGCTTAGGAAGTAAAATCAGTAGAACCGCAAGGAAGTTGTTGAAGAAATATTTATACCACAAAACATATTATTACAAGCGTTTTTACAACGACTAAACTTTTAGAAAAAAATACAATTGTTGGAACAATCCGGGCAAATAAAAGGAATTTAGTAAAACAAAAAATACGTTTGACAGGAAAATTTATATCGTTTTATACTTCTGACAATTAACAAAACTAAACCTTGAAAAAAGGAAAAAACTTAGCTTAATGCACAAACTTGTGACAATTAAAAATGAACGGAAAAGTACTGTGTAAAATATACATTTTGGTGATGTCAACTACAATTATTTTTCAATATTATGTATTTGGCTGGAATAATTTTACCCTATGCTACGCCCCTAATACTGCGAGATTTGCAAAAATACAACTACCTTTCAGTGAAACAAAGAACAATTACTGTTGAAATTATAAAGCAAAATTAAATAGTGAAAATATAAAAAATTCTAAAAGTCAACTGAAATTTATTTCCTGAAGCAAAATGCCTCGAGTCAGCTTACTTTAATTTCCTTTACCAAAAAAAAAATATATATAAATAAAACTTCCCAAGTAAAATACTTTTTTCTCATAACCCTAAAATCAGGGCTAATGAAAAGTACAGAACTAATAAATTAGGATTTAGGAACTAATGACCTCGTCATTTAGAAACGAGTCATCTCGTCTGTGCAGTCAAAATAGCATCCTTTAAATTTTCAATTTATCAACTAATGCCTTCTGAGTCCATGATTAAGTTTCCCGCTTTGTCTTTCAATCTCACTCTCCCACAAGCGTATCTAGTTTCCTGAGTTCCATCCGAATACAACATTTTAATTGTACCATCTGGATATTCTCTTCTCTAATATGAAAAATATATAAAACAGAATTACAAACACTTTTTTAAAGAGCGGTCTTGCTTACTCTCTTAAATAAATACATAATTTTTGTTTTAGGTTAAACAAATGCGTGTCACCACTCATACTCATATATTACCACTTGGTAAAAGAATAGAACAATTATTTTGTCTCATCTTTCATCTCAGCTTTCAAGGCTGTCAAAAATATCAGGCCGGGCAATTTCTATTCAGATTACACTCCACGTTACTGTCACAACTTTTGAAACAGGCAAACCAGTCCCCGCATCGATTTTCTCCCATTGAAACCCCTTCACTGGAAAGTTAGTTGAGATGGACATATTTACGCTATGCTACTTTCCATCCTTCTACCGAGTGGTAAAATATAATATGACGAAACCAATATGATTACAGACACGCTTTTTAACCTAAAAGTAACATTAAAATATTTAAAAAGAGTAAACAAAACACTGATTTTTTTAAAATTAATAATATTATAGTTTAGAAATGATAACCTAGAAGTTAAGATTATTTAGGAACGAGCAGTGAAATCATCAAATTTTGTGTAGTTTTTGACCTATGTAAAATTTTCAATGTTGATTTTTGCATTTTAAATATCTAGTTTAGGGGGGCACTCAGTACAAGTTGCAATTTAGAGACTGCCTTGGCTTTTGATATAAATAGTAATAAAATTATTGAATTAAGGCATTCGGATAAAGATATAAGTAAGAAAATTAATCGAAAAATGGCAGAATCAGTGAAAAAATAGTGAAAAAGGTCGCACATCGTATATATTTTTTCCTCTCAGTTTCAGAAAGGGTTAAATTCAAAGATATTGATATCAACTACAATACAACCTAGGTGCTCTCAGGTCATGGTAATTTTGCCGAGTAGTGCCATAAATTATTAATAATTGAAAGCGCTATCTGTATTGACTGCAACTTAAAAGTAAATGATAATGTCGGAAATTTCTCAACTGAGTGTCTAAAATTGAACGAACTTAAGAGAGAAATACAACACAAATGAGACCTTTTCCTTTTATACTCTCCCACTGAAACACATTGATGAAAGAAAAATGAAAGAAAAAATGCGAAATGCGTATAAAATGCTAATATTAATTTTCAAATTAAAGTTTTTATAAATTGTCCATTGGCAGAAAGTCCATTTTGTCAAAACTGTCATAGTATTTAGTTGTTCTTTAAAATGTAATTTATTTTTGTGTAAATAAACCAAATAAATAAAAAAATGAAGGGGGCTTATTGACCTCCATTCCAATCTACAAAATAATTTTAAATTTCTAATTACGGATAAAACAATACAAAAAACATTCCAGTTACCTTGAATTCTTTAGTATGAATTTCTTTCTGTCCATTAGACATTAAAAGAATTTTATGACCCTTTTCATTGGTTTTAATTACGGTTCCATCGGGGAACCTCCATTCTTCTCTTCCAAACCCATCACAATATCGAACACAGCCGTTTGGAAAGGATATTTCAATTGTTCCGTTCACGTGACGTCTTTCTGTTTGACCACTAAAAAACGAAAATATTGTCAATTAAAAACTTACTGGAAATCAAAAATAAATGACAAGAGATGTCATGTCAACATATTATTATAACAACATCTTTCATAATTCTCTTTTACAGAAATAACTTTCAAAACTTTTTAAAATCCAAATTTAATTTTTAGGCCCTAATGGCGAAGGTATTAGCAAACTTGATCGCCGATTTGTAAGACCACGGGTTAATTTCTTTTACTCCAATCCAACTATCAATTTAAAGACCAAGTAAGTTTCGTTTATCGTACACTAGTGATTTTTCTTTTTTTTCTACATAGCAAACAACGGGAAATCGTTCAATGGCATAACTCCCGCATCTTAGCATTATGTATCGCTATTAGTAGAAAACGTGACATTTAGAGAAACTGGAAAATTTAAAAAAAAAATTCAACTCACTTTGGAAACTCCAAAACTTCAAAACCGTCTCTGTATGTGGTGTGCCAAGTTTTGGTCTCAGAATAGTAATATTTTTCACTGCCTTCTAATGCATTGGTTTCTTTTATGTCGCCATTGTAATAAACTATTTTAACAATTTTGTTTCCGGGATAAATTTTTTTAACATTCCCGTTAGGGTAGCAAATTTCTTTGACACCATCTTCTAATGTTCTTTTCCGTATTTTGTTTTCTTCAATTTTATTTTCTATCAAATAATCTTCACAACAGTATAAATTCTCGAATAAATCATTTGTTTCTTAAAAATAAAATTTTATTAATAAAGAAAGAAATTCAAAAAAAGGTACAAAACAATGATTTTATATACTAGATTGCACAGATGGGGAAATATTCTAACTCACACACATTTGTGTTGACTTAACAGAACATGCCCAGTCTTCTCCCCCGTTGTTATGATAAAACAAGACAACATATAATAAATTAAGCGATAGTAATAATATATTAAGGCAAGTAAAACGAAGACTATTTTCAAAAATGTGATAAACGGGAAAGATGGAGAGTGACCATTGCCTATCCAACAGGAAATGAGGAAAAATAGTAAATATAAGGCTCTGTAGCACCTATGAAGAATTACCTCTTTTTTCAAAATAATCCGCCGTATGAGACTGGCTTCCTTTACTTCGACCATCCTTCATGAAATTCATTTCGATTTCATTAATATTTATAGCTTTATCAGAATTTAAATTAGCTGCAGGTATACTTGACAGGCTTTCAAAATGATTTGTAGTTTTTTCCGAAATGTTACATTTATCCACCAAACGCCTCAAGTCCAAGTCTTCACTTTCCGTTTCCTTACAGTCGAAAACAGCTTGTTCCGTAAATGACACTATAGATTCATGTGAGCTGCCTAATTAACCAATTAATACCCTTCATCAGAATCAAGCTCAAAAAAATTTTTTTTATGATTTGCAGGTGACTTTTTATTCCCTTTTTTCTTTGAGTGTAACAGGATATGGGAGAGGTTTCAGTCAGGCGCTTGGATCACTTAACAGGTTTTCCACAGAAATTTTTAAAAACCAAATAAAAAATTATTAATTGCGAATTATTTGGATACAAATATATATTTGTATGTATGTGTGTATGTATGTATGTATACACTGTGTGAAATATACAGACACATTTATATAAAGAGAGATATGTTTGGTGTAGCCAAGAATAATTGAATGAGTAAATGTATGGTCATAAATGTTTTGGATTTCATTCAAACACATTATCATATTTAACACTACATTAGTGTACACATTAACGACATATTTCCCTCAATTAGGTTCAGAAAACAATTTTTTTTTAAATGAATATTTTCAAAAGTTCAAAAAGCATTTAAAACAATTCTGACTGTCATATTTAACTTCAAAAGCGAGAGAACTGTGGTGTAATGTTGAGAACGAGACCTAGAGGTTATGGTCGCGAGTCCAAGTCCTCCTCCCGTATCCTGTTACACCCAGGAGAGTGGAAAACGGGAGTAAAAATACAATTACATTTACCTTCAGAAACGTCGGTTCCACGACCACATAACTCACCGAAAGCGTAGACATATGAACCTTCATTTAGGTCTTTCACCTTTTCCTCTTCACTTATTTTAGAACACTTGGAAGTATTGCAAGGTGAAAATTTGTTTGACTGAGGTAATGAAATACAAAAAGGTTCATTTGCTTCTATTCCGCTGTCTTTGGAAACTGAAACTGAGGCTTTATCGTGAACTGGAAAATCATTAATTAGATCTGTAAGCCCCAGTTTTTTCATATTGGGATCACTTTTAATCCTTCGGATTGGCTTTCTTTCTAAATTTCTGCCAACCCTAGCACTTAAAGACTTATTTTTAGTATGAAGTGAACCATTTAAGTTTTTAATCAATGTCGGTTTCAATTTATTCATTTCAGAATTTACGGCATTGATAATTTTTGTATTTATACCTCCCTTATTTTCAAATGTTACTTTTCTAATTGGTAGTTTTTTAAACTCATCACTTTCAGACTTCAATCGGACATTTTCTTTTTCTAAAGCTTTTATTTGGTTTCTGAGTCTGGCTTGAGACGACGCCCATTTGGATTCTTTCGCAGTTAGGGTCTCTTTTAAATTTTCAATTTCTTTTTTTAAATTAGTAATCTCTTCCCTCTCCTGTCTATTGGGCTGAGTTTTTATTTGTTTGCAATACTTTTCAAAAACCACTTTTTCTTTTTGTAATTTTTTGCGATCTTCAATGATACTGGCTTTGAACTTCTCTTCTTCTTCTAGCTTCTGCTTCTCAAACTCTTTCCTTTCCTTTGCTAGTTTTAATCGCTCTACGCTGCACTCATTGCGCAGTTTTTCCAAAATTTTATTTTCCCTGCGAAAAATTTCTATTTCTCTTTCGAGCTCGTCCAATCTTGCCTTAATCAAAGCACTATTGAAGGTGATTTTTTCAGTTTGATTGTTTTCAACTGTCTTTGTCTTTTCAACTTTTTTTGGCTTTATTTTAATTTTTTTAAGATTTCGTTTTGTCAGTTTTTTACGTGAAGAATTTTCCCAGTTCATCAAATGTTTTACATTATCTTGCAAGCCCTTTCTTTGCAATTTCAAATCAATTTCACGTTTGCTAATAAGTTCCTCCTTTTCTTCGTTGTCTAAAAGCTTCTGTGGTATTTCTTCTTTCGATTCTTCCATACAATGAACAGCTTTCGAAAAATTAAATTTTAGCATCTTAAAATCTTTTGCATACTTCTCTAGGAGCGTCTTATTGACTTTGTAGGGCTGTGAACAGTCAAGTTTACTCTTTTCCATTTCGGATTTTTCATTGCCACTGATACCTACATCCCTAACTCCATCATTTTCACTTTTACTATCACGCCCTGTAATGTTTTTAAAACAGCCCAACTCTATACCATCTTGCAGTTCAATACAATTTTGATTCAATTCTACCTCATTAACATCTTCAATCTTTGTAATGTGTTCGTCACTGAGGAACTTTGAACTGGAGGATTTCCTCTCTTGAGCACAAGAATCCATACAAAGTTTTATTTCATTAGAAGAAGGTTTGGAAAGTGTGTAACTAAGTGAATGCTCCATTAATTTGTCAACAAAAGAAGATGAAGAACAAAAACTATTATCATTTATCTTCTGTTCCAAAATTTCAAATATTTTTAGTTCTTTATCATCTTTCTTGTTTTCAACATCTAAATCATAACACACTTCAACCTTACTGCTATCATGAACATTAGGCATTTTAACTTCACCATGACAATTTACTTTTTCTCTTGTAGAATTAGGTTGTGTAATACTGCAAAATTTTAAATATTGCTCTGTGGACTGCTTTGAACAGACATTATCATTCTTTTTCTGCCCATCCTCTAGTGTAACCATTTGTTTAGCTTCAGTTTTTTTTTCTTTCCCTACCTTTGCTTTATTACCTGAGACATATATGTTTATGGGAATAGGAAGAGATCTACTTGATGTCTTTGATATATGTTTATCTCCCATGATAGTCTGCTTTGATGATTTGACATTTTGATTGTTTAATTTTTTTGCCACAAATGAAGGCTTATTATTTACATACGTTCTTATTTTTTTCTCCTTGTAAATTTTTGGAGGTCCTTTAAAATCTGCCAATGACATTCTAAACCTGGCCAATCCATCTCCCCTTCTGAGAAATTTTTTAGGTGAAGTTGACATTTTTCTTTCTAACTTGTGAATTTTTTCATTTGAAACAGTACACACTGCATCTTTTGGTGCCAAACTACAATCACCATCAAATAATGAAAGTGCAGGTTCTTGAAGTTTATAACATTGCAACTTCAACTGTGCACTATATTTATCATCTAGATATTTATTATTTGCCTTATGGCAATCTCTGTTATTTTTATTGTCAATTGTTCCATCACCAGCATTTGAAAGACAGTTTTCTACAGAAGTGCATACTCTGTCAGCTAAAAAAAAAAAAAGAGTGAAAAATAATGGTTTTAATCATGTTTTTCACCCTTTTTTTTTGGGGGTATAACAGGATGAGAGAGAGGAAGATTCAAACACACTACTATAACATCCAAGTCAGCCCCCGCAAAAAGAGTAAAAAATATAACAGCAAAAAGTCAGCAGCAGGCCTAATGTGGTGGTTAAAGTTCCTGACTTGAACATTACGAGTGTGAGTTCGAAACCTTCTCCTGCATCATACTATACTGAAAAAAAAAGGTAAAAAAACAGGATTAAAACCACTATAATTATTTAAAAGTTAATCCTGATATGCCTAAGACCAAAGAAACAGGATTAAAACTTATACATATGTTAGAAAATTAACATTAAATTAATATTTGTTGTAATGTGAAAACGTTTTCAATTTAAAAACAGGTTCTTTTTTCATAAGCACAGTGTTCATTTGAAAACATCAATTAGATTCAAAAATGATTTATCAATAACTTACTCACACAATTCAGTAACTGAAGGAGATAAGATATTGAAACGTTCCATAGTCAAAAGCCTTTTTTGAGTATCTTGAAGAGCTTTTATTTTCCTTTGCTGCTCAATTTGCCAGTTATTCAATTCCGTTAACCTATGATGAAAGTCTTTGCAATAAAGATTAGCCATTTTTTAATAATATAACCCTAAAACATAAATATTTACATTAGCATTCAAATATCAGCATCAAAAAAATTTTATTTTGTCTAAATGGCACCATGTGCAATAAATATTTTTTTAATTTTCAAACTAATTAATTAGTTTGTTTTAATATAAAAGCGCTCCAACTTCTTCAAAAGCATTTACATCTACATAAAATTAAGTCAATCATATCAAATCTGAATGAACAGAACACTTGACCAATACGTTTATTTGTTTTTTTCTAAGCTGTAACGTTTAAATTAGTCACAAATCCAGAAGAATTCAAATAACTCATTTCAATTAACAATCCAACATTCAACAAATGGGGCAGCCATTATTGCCGCCAATGTTATACACCTTTTTTCGCGAAACTGTAAGTTTCTCAACCATTTATTTTTTGCCAAATTTCTTAGTTGCGTTTTCGTGTCTTCTACTGGAAAAAATTTAATAGTTTTATTCTAGTAGAGCAATTAATTTCTGAAAATGGCATTTTCTTCCACTATTTACAATTTGTTGTTTAAGAGATCGTCAACTTTCACTTTAACTATTATAGTTGGTGCTTTTGCAATGGAAACAGCCATTAATGAATCTGCTAATGCCATTTTTGAGACGATCAATAAAGGGGTATGCTAATTTTTTTTACAAATCTAAAATTTTTGCATAAGTTATTGATTTCATGTGTAAGTAATAATTTGCAATTTATCATTATTAATCATTTTGGCCACTTTTCGACCTTTACATTATCTGAGGTTGAAGAATTTATAACGTCAGTTCTGTTTTTATATATCCTCGCCAGAGCAGGAATTGAAATCAAAAACCTGGCAATCCCAAGTTTACCTTTAGTTACAGTTTCTTAGTAGTCAAACAATTATGTGAACATATATCTTGTTTATTAATTACATGCAATCTAAACATTATGAACCTCTTGATTACTTGCTTTTGCTAAAAAATTTGGAATAACAATACTAAATTAAACTAAAGAGTGCTGCAGTTTCATTTTTTTCTTTTTTTAAAATAAATGTTTATATACTCTTTAATGCCTCTATAAGAATTTAGTTCGTAATATTTTTGTAATTTACCCCCTCCCCTTTCTGTATCAAGAATCACTTACTTTACATTATTAGGTGTCATTAAGGCCCACATGTGCATTCCCATATTATTAAAGCACATGGACATATAAAAACTCATGACTCAGAAAATAAATAGTCTCAGTATCCATCTTCACTGTAGCTTGACTTGGGATACCTACATTAAAACAAAATAAGTGCAAGCCCAGTTGGCTCTCAATAAACTTCTTGAGTTGAAGGAAGGCATTCTGAACTCAACACTGGTCACAAACTCTTCACCTATAAATTCAATTAAATAAATTTAGAACTCTCAGTAAACTTAATTATTAGTAAATGGTGTGGTTAAGTTTAACCATCCTTAAGGGATATAGGATTTTAATATCAATAAATTTTCCTTTATTTAAAAATATATATATATATAGTTTCATTTAATATTTTGTGTATTAACATTAAAAAAATAAGTTTATCAGCTTTTAATATATCTGAAGATGTTGTATTTACACAATGAACTTACACATGAAATACACATACACAGTGATAGTTCGTTTATGTTGCAATTTCATCCTCACATCTGAGCCTAATAATTTGTAAACCTATGTAGGTCAACATTTCAAAAACCAAAAAAAATTAAAATCAACAAGAGTTAATTTAATATGTTCTTTTCTAGAAATTATGGCATCATATTAAAGACAACTACACTCCTAAAGAATAAGTATGTCTGCTCTACGCTTTTCACCATTTTTGTAGCTTTTGGGTAGAGATGGAGCTCTTCTTTTCTTTTTTGAAGAACTACAAGAAAGAATAAAGAAAAACTGTAGTATTTAATAGTTTTAAAAGAAAATTATGTTTTAGGTAGTAATAAATTTTTAAATTATGATAAAGTGAAGTTTAATTAAAAATTCTGTAAGAATAAAACAATTTATTCTACTCTTTATTTTATTGCTCTTACACACCCAACACCTGGCATTTTAAAGTAATTTTATAAAGATATACTGCATATATATTTACACTAAAAAGATATATATTAATAAAAAAAATTTTTTATGCCATATTAAAAATTTTATAATGGTGTAAAAAATTTTTTTCGTATCAAAACGCAAACTTGGTGCCCAAGGGGCAGCCAAAGGTCAATCCAAAGGTCGTGGATTCGATTCCCACCTGACAAAGAAATTATTCGGCCTGTTTCTTCCGCGCTTTACCTTACCTTTAAATTTCCTACCCAAAAACCTTCCTCCAATGCTCACAACCTTGTTAGTATTTCTGGTCGTTGAATTTAAGAGACGAAAAAAAAGCTGGATGGTCAGCGACTCCCCAAAACAAGATTTTTTCAACCATGACTGCATGAAGGAAAAACTACCCCAGGAGGCTAGGAGGTAACCAATCTCATTCGGTGCAAAAAGCTATCTGTAACACCAGAAGATGGGCAGAAAATCAGAGAGTATTGGCAGAGCACCAGAGAAATGGTTGATACTAACGTGCTCCGAAGAAGGCCTGATCAACAAAAAAAACGCAAACCCTTATAAATCTTATGAAGTACTCCACCTAATTCTATCTCTAATCTTTACTTAAATATAACACATTCAGTTCCTATGTTAACCCGTGCCGACAGGCCTTGAAAGTTTTATAAAAAGTTGTTTTTTTTTAACCAATTCTTAATATTATGTATAGGTAAATATTCAGAAGTTAGGTTAGATATTGATGAAAATACAAATTTAGGTAACGTTTTTGGTTATTAAAAATAAAATACACGTTGACCTCGACTCGCACATTAAAAAAAAATTCAATGTTATAAAATCCTTATCGTGCGAGGATTAGTGTAGTGGCTAAAGTTCCTGACTTGGACGCAAATGGTCGTGAGTTCGAATCTTCCTCTCTCGTATCCTGTTATATCCCACAAAAGGGTTAAAGCGGGATTAAAACCACCACCAACATAAATCTTTATCAAGAAAAAAAAGGTGGAATTCAACTAACACTTGAAAAGTTTATAAAGAAAACATCCGAAAGCACTTAACACTCGTCTTTAACTTCAATATGTATGCATGTTGATGGAAATCGTTCGCACAGATGTATTATGTCTAATGAAGCAAATTTTGATTTAAAAATTTTCTTACACATAATTATTTACTTCTTTCACACTAAATTCAATATTTTATTTGACCTACCCAATTAATTTGACAATTGTAATTTCCTACGGAAATGAAATTCTCATCTGACATATGAATAAACTGAATTACTAACCTGAGTTTTCAGAACTCTTCTTTTGGATGGAATATGCCGAAAATCTCGTTCTCATTTTTTATTGTTGCTTTTTGAAACCTAATAACTTCTAACAGTTATCTTTTAATTTTTTAGATTCTGAAAAACCGTCATTAGGGATATCTTTTTCAGGCACGGTTTTTTCATCAGTTGCATTTGAATCAACTTCACAATTTACTGAATCCTGACCTTTCTCGAATATAGTTTTAGATCTATTCTGTAAGACGAAACATGGTAAAGTACAGATAATGATATTATGCTCAAGAGCAAACGTGCCTTGTACCAAATGCCAGGGAGTGGAAAACATTAACCAGTCTAAAAAGGACAAGCTTATTAAGTATTTTGAAATGAAAAGACACTGTCCTACCTGATGAACCAGTCGATTGGCAGTCCTATCACGATGAACTTCAATTGCAGTTTCTTCAGTCAGAGAAATTATTTTTTGGTTTAACAGTTTTGCATTAGTAATTTCTTTCACGGGTAGATCATATTTATTTTTTTCAAACACGGTTTTATCTACCAATGTCACGTTTTCACAAAAATTAGTACACTGTTTAGTGCTGTTTACTTTACCATTAAGATTTTCCTAAAAAATAATTTAAAAAATTGTTGGTATAAAAATAAGGACTAATAATACTTTTTGATGCAAGATATATTAACACCTTTTTAGAAAGTAAAAAACAATCCTTTTCAGTTTTACTCCATTCGGGGTGAACAGCGGTATTTGGTTTAACTTCAAATTTATTTTTACAAACAAAGATTAAAGAATCCTTTAAATTTTCACTCTGTTTAAAAACTGAATCTTTTTGGCCAGTGCAATTTACTATTTTTGAATATTGAACTGCCTTTAAATTATCCAACCCTCCATTCGCACTATCTTTCGAATTGTTATCTACTTCAAATCCCACTGATTCGTCATTTCTTTCAGATATTTGAAGCGACCTCAAGCTGGGTAGAAGTGGCCAGTCTTCTGAAAATGTAAAGCAATATAATCAACACAATTATATTTTAGAAAATATATTTTCCTATTATCTGTTACTTTTAAGTTTTTATGGCTTCAAAATTATGGTTATTCTTTATTTTCTGAATTATTATCAATTGACTGATTGCCAGACAAACTCATACCATTAGTTTCACAAAATGTTTGTCAATAAAGCAAATATAATAATCAACAATAATTTTAAATGTTTTAAAAGCAAAGTACAATTCACGAAATTATAGCCCCTAATGTTACTAACAGTAGTCAAAATAACCTTAAGTATTCAATCACCATTTTTTGACATATTTCTATCATCCTTAAAGTGACGAAGGTTCTTCCTTCCCAGTTCGGTTTCAACAAATTCGCCATTCTTCCTCCAATAAACGTATTCATTTTCCCACCTACGTGAATTGTCTTTGACAGAAGTCTCTGATAAAAAAAAAATTATTATTTAATCCATAAAAAATACTGTAAATTAAAATCTTAAGAAAGTGATACATCAAACAGCACATGAACAAAATGTCTAGCCTAGCGAAATTAAATCCGATTGGTTTAACCCGTCCGTATTTCATTACCTACGTCTTCAAAGTCACGAATTGAACTATATGACTTCTTTTTGTGACCTTCATATGATTTCCTTCTGTGATCAGACGCTGGTTTCTTCTGTTTTGATATATAATCAGGCATAAAATTAAACAAAGTCCTTCTACCATTTTGCCAAGATGGTGACGGTCCTGGTTCTTAAAAATGAATGAAAAAATTAATTAAATTTAAAAGAGGGAAAGGGTGAGGCGCGTTTAAAGAACTTGAGCCAAAGGTAATACCCCAGAGGTCGGTGCCCTGCAGCTCTTTGGACTGGAAGCTGGGGTTTACTTCCATAGGCAATTATGTTATTTATCTAATAATGAAAATAAAATTTTATTAAATTTTTTATGAAAAACTACTTATATATGAATAAACAAATTAGTTTTTTTTTTATCGAAAACTTTATTAATGCGAGTACTATTTATTTTGCTCAAAAAATTTTATGGCTCCTTAAAACCTTTGAAATTTTGTAAATTGTTATCTTTCGTTCTTCCGACTTAAGAGGTTGCCGACCCCTGTTGTACACTAATCATTTTTTCTGTTTTATTTTTTTACATATGTTTTATACATAGTACCCATAAAGCATTTATTTTCATATTAATGCTCTCGTTCTTTCCACATAACTGATATTTTTTCTTAATGCCTTGGCCTCGGTACGGCCACAGTCAACGCAAAACAACGCTAAGGCTTTTAGACACTAAGAAAGTTAAATACAAGTATTTCTGACCAAAATACAAGATACATTTTACATTCTAACTAAAATATGTGAACACTTTAAGTGGTGTTGAGCTTAAATGGAACTGGATTCAAATAATTTTATTTGATGTTAAATTTTACATCTTTATCTGAGTGAAAGGCAAATTACACATGTCTTTAACCGTAAAACATTAATATTTTATACCTCTACTTTTCATCACATCAATTATAAAAAAGACTAAAAGGCATTATGACAAGTGGTAATTGTGACATTCATTATAATGACAAAGGTTAACCTAAATGGTTTGGGTTCAAAATTATGTAAAGATTTAGGTTTCTAAAAGACTTTGATAAAAGTTGCATTAGTGGTGCATGAACCTGAGGAAATAATGTGATCCTGTCTCAGATATCCTGAGGATATACAAGTTCTTTCCTTAAATACAAAAGAGTGGGTATACATTTTTTTCCTTAAATAACAGAAATATTATTAAACTCATTATATAACAGGTAATAACAACTCATTATGTTTAAATAACCACCAATGTTCAATTCACTCCTGAACTTGACAGAAATTGAGAATTAATTAAACATGACCTGATGTTACAACCCAGTGTTTAATGAATATCTTGTATGACAACTGCTGCAGAAAGTTAAACTTTGAAATATTCCTATTAATTACAGCTTTTGGTTTATTAATTAGCACTTTTAAAAACTGGCTTGTACCTTTTTCAATATCTTACCATCTGTTAGCTTCAAAAAAGTA
Organism: Columbicola columbae; assembly: GCA_016920875.1. Lineage (NCBI taxonomy): Eukaryota > Metazoa > Arthropoda > Insecta > Psocodea > Philopteridae > Columbicola > Columbicola columbae. Next base: position 17,506,084 of record JADMLL010000007.1, read on the forward strand.
TGATTTGATTCAATATGAAGTGCTTTATGCTTAAGCATCACAAATTCGTTGCATTCTACACATCTCTCTGTTCTACATCCACAATAATTCTCATGCTCAATAATGTCCATTGCATTTATTTCAATATCACAGATGTGGCATTTAACTTTCCCTTTAAATAAAAATATTGCTTTTTAATTATGAAACTTATGTAGTATTGCAAGTAACCCTTACACAGGTTTAAATTAATATTTTATTTCTTGAGAAAAAAACTGTTACTCACTAAAAGCACAATCTTTGTCCAAATGTTCATTCAATATATACTTCTCTAGTTCTTTTTTACAATTTCCACAATGAATCAAAACATGACTAGTTTCGTTATGCTCAACTTCCTGATTATGATTAACCAGGCACTGACATTTAGAACACAAGTAAAAATTTCTGTGGCAATACAGAGAATGAATCAAGTAGTTGCTGGATAAAATCTCAAGGTTGCTACAAAAGAGATTTAAATCTAAAATATTATTCAAATGAGAAACAAATAGAAATTCCTTAAGAATTTATTCTAAGGCAGTTCAAAAAATATTTATTTAAAATATATTTCGTTGATTAGCCACTTATTACATCTACTATTAAATGATCACAAAATTAATTGAGAATGATTTTGCTTCGACGAACGAATTCTCATAAAAATAGAAAATATGTTGATAAAGTTTTAATTCAGTAAATTGCAACTGATAATGTTGAAAATAATTCTAAAGAAAACTACTTTCTTTACTGAATTTGCTTACCAATTCGTGCATTGAACAGTTTCTACTATGTCACTCATCATAAAATATGACAAGTTTCACGTTACGTGTTTAATTAGAAAAAATGAACAAACAAATCAAACTTGTTAATATAGATTTGGGGTTAAATTGTCTATTTACACTGCTGAAAAATGATAGAATATGATCCGATTTCCATAGAGTGTAGCGTTAGTCGTGTGTAAGATGTAACACGTTGTATTAAATAATATATGTTGTTATTAACCTGAGAAACTATTTGCTTCTATTATTTTCTATCAAAAAAAGTTAAAATACGATCAAGAATCCATAGAGAATGTGGCGCCTTTTTACATTAGTGTTGTTTATATATTTGTTGTACATGCACCTTGGGAGGGGCCTGTAAATAGTTTTATGTAATTTATTTGTGAAAAGTAACTTATGTTAATGAAAAAAAAATATGATCCACACTTTATAGAGTGCGACAGAGTTGCTTGTTAAATGTTCCTTGCGTACACCTTGAGGTGAAACTGTAAATTAATTTTGGCATTTTATATCAATACACCTCCCCTCCGCTCCTCTGACGGTTTCTAGCTGCAAAGCGCTGGCGAAAAAGCCGAGGCCTTTGCTCGTCACTTGTCGGAGGTGTTCCAACCTAATCCTCCCCAGGATCCATCAATAACTCTCACTCTTCTCCTCACCCCCTCAAACAGCATTCCCTTTACCCTCATTAGCGTTACTCATGTCGCTGAGGAAATCCAAAAAATCCGTCCTAAAAAAGCTCTTGGATGGGATCTCATCACTGGACGAGTAGTCAGAGTTACCCCCCAGGTGTGTCCGTCTTCTCACTATCCTGTTCAACCGATGTATCCATCTAGGTTATTTTGGAAGGTGGGTGTAAGGTAGCCGAAATCATAATGATCGCGAAGCCTGGTAAACCTCCCGACCAACTAACATCCTATCGCCCTATCAGCCTCCTACCCATCTTCTCCAAACTCCTGGAAAGAGTCCTTCTATCCCGTATAAATTCTTTTCTTTCCGACAACAACCTGATTTCCACTCATCAATATGGTTTCAGGAGCCGCCACTCCACCGTCGAGCAGGTTCATCATTTGGCGAGGACTATCTCCAACGCCATGGAAGCCAAGTATTGCTCTGCAGTATTCCTTGATGTCTCCCAGGCCTTCGACAAAGTCTGGCACGAAGGCCTGAAACATAAACTGAGAAGCTACATTCCTTCCTCTCTCTTTCCCATCCTAACATCCTATCACAGCCATTTCTACGTCAAATACCGTGGTGAACAGACAGGTCTTTTCCCCATCAACTCTGGTGTCCCTCAGGGAAGCGTGCTGAAACCGACGCTTTACCAAATATATACTTCAGAGTAAAACGAGTTCAAGCCCAGTTGGTTCTCAATAAACTTCTCTGGCTCATGGGAAGGATTCTGAACTCAACACTGGTAACAAGCTCCTCATTCACAAAACCACCATAAAACCCATCTAGACCAACGGGATCCAGTTATAGGGCTACTCCGCCAACTCCCACCTGGAGGTCCTGGAACGTTTCCAGTCCAAAACCTTGCGAATCACGGCAAATGCTTCATGGTTCATTCTCAACTCCATCATCCGCAAGGATCTGGCGATTCCCTCTGTAAAGGAGGAAATAGCCAGATTCTCCCTCAAATACTCCTCCCGACTGGCAGTTCATCCCTTCTCAAAGGGATTGACCTAACGACGCCTCAAGAGGCATAAACCCCTAGACTCCACAACACGCTTGTCTTAGTTTTTTTAATCTTCTTATTCCTCTCCTGTCTTTCTTTCTTTATCCTACCTCTTCTGTGATAACTCCAGCACTACTTTGGCTTCCATCTAACCATTCCTGGGATGAGACGCTGGTGTGCTCCCCAGACATAACCCCTCAAATCTAGTCCAAACAACTATATAGTGTCTCATGCTTGGAGGCAGGTGGTAGTAAGGTGAGTCAAATAAATAAATAAAAAATATATATCAATACAAATTTGTAACAACAAAAATGGCAGGTCTAAATTTATGAGCTAAGTTCTTAACTATTTTGAAACCTACCTTTTCTTCTTTCAAGTTTCACAATAAATCTTTGGTAAAGACTTTATCTTCAAATTTATTTCACTGCTTGTGATCACACTTCTTTTCTCGCTCTTAAGATCTTGGGGCACATTATACACAATAATGTCTTTAAAAATTCTTAATGGAAGGGCAAAAGGAATTTTAGAAGTACATTATAATATATTTTTACATTTTTATTTTGCAGAATAACTGAAAAACAGTTTTAACCTTGTTCTCCTCATTTGTGATCATTTTCTCTCAATACCACAGAATTTGTTCCCTTTAGAGCAACAATGTATGAATCAATTGAATAAGATCACAGCATGAATATTTTGAGTGAATATTGAACAAATATTATCTCTGACAGATTAAATTTTATAAGTATACCCCATATTTTTAACTTTTATAGTTGAAGTTTCTTTGCAACATTTTAACATTTTACATAGGCAAATCCATGGGATTTTCTGTTGTCCTTAATGATCAAAAGGAAACAGTTTACATTCATTGAAGTACACAATACTATATCTTATCACCTTTTTTACTTTCATATAAACAATTGTTGCCATAAACAGCAATTACTATTATTGATTTCTTCTACTCTTGTTTTCCTCTCTAATTAAGACGAGTTCTTCAGAAGAACTTGATTTTGTTTCATCCTCAACATCATTAATGAATTCTTCATCATAATAAGGCTGTGAAGCTGTACCTGTGTTGAAAAATAAAACGTTATTTTTTGGTTTTATACACTCGGCTCAAGTTAATCGTAGATTTAATCAAGGGTGCCAAATGATTACAAACTATTAGTCAATTCACAGGTTCCGTGCCGGAGTCTTTTTTATAAACGTTTTTTCCATAAGACATGGGGCCAATACGCCCCATGCGGCAGGGAACGTGTAAATGATATTTGGAGTGAACATGTGACAGAGTGTTCAGGGTCACCAGACTGCTGAAGAAATGGTTAAGAGTTTGGGCCCCTATAACTTCCGGTTACACCCCTGGATGAAAACTCGATAAATAAATACATACTTTTAAAGTCTAATGAAACTGTAAAGAATTGAAAGATTTCTTGAGTAGTTTAAACAAAAATAACTTAATAGTGTTGTTAAATTATTTTTTGTCAATTTTAACATACACACAAAAAATTTATGGGTTTATCACAACCCTGATGATGTCAACAGGTCTAAGTTGGCGAAACATAAGTCTTTAATTTTTTAGTGTTTCGTTTATAGGGGTAGTGGTTCGTACGCTACACTCGTGTTTCATGCACATTTTGGTGCTTGTGAGTGCTTTACCTTTTACTGAAACGTTCTGACTTGGTTTGTGATAAAATAAACCCTTAAATTTTTAGTATAGTACTATATAAAAACTTAAATTCTCTTTGTGAATTTGATATATAAAGTTTTTTTTTTGTTTTTCACTAGCCACTTAGTTGATATTTCTAAACGGTTACTTCAAACACTGCAAGACACGACACATACACAAATGAATCGGATTTACAGCGAACAAAAGCCGATAAAAACCACCAAACTTTTCGACACGTACGAGCTGCTGTCATCATCAGTGGTAACTGACTATTGAGTGTTTTTTGCAAGGCAATTGAAAACTAAGAATTAAAAATTACAGACGGACAAAACAAAAAAAATTGAATGGATTTAAAAAGAAGGAGATATAAACAAATTCACAATGAACGGCCACGAAAGTCTTAACAATATTATTGAATACTCCTTTCTTTAAATCCAAGTCTTATATAGGTTTATAAAAGTCAATAAAGGTCGTAAATTTTCAAATAATTTGTATATATATAAATAATTTAGACATTAACTTACCAGGAATTGGCCTGCTGAAAACGTCGTTTTCTTTATCATCTAAAGCCGATTTTTCAGGCAGCAGAGAAAATCTATATTCTGATTTATGCCTTCTTTGATGTCTTTCGCAATATATTGCAACTCCTATTAATAAACAAAATACTGAAAATCCCAACCAACCTGAAAACAATTGTAATTTATGTTTTAATCCATGAGGATACTGACAGGATATAAACGATTAGTTTAGGAGCCATTATGAAATTTTAAAAATTAAAATTTTTAGGTAAAAATGGCATATTACAATTTTAAATGTTGACCGCTTCATTAACTGTGAATACCTTAAGTATTGAAACTGAAACAACCTTTACAACATGAGGTCAAAACCCGAGGACCTAACAGTTACAATAACGACTCACTCATTAACATTATGAAAGCCATCCGTGGCATTCCCCAGACTTCTTGAAAATCATCTCCATTGGTCCCCTGGTGATTTATGTGATTTGCAAATTCGTTATGCTTCAAGTCATCGAAGGCCTCCTTCTGATCAGATAATACCACTACTTTACGAGCTATGGTATTCTTGCGAACAAAAATAGACTCTACTTTGGATTCAAATCCGTTAGCAGATATCTGAAAAAAATACATAGGAAAAAATAAATAAGGCTTAAAAAAAGTAAAAAGAGGAGATAATAATTTTAAAATATAGGGAAAAAAACCACACCTCTAAATAATACTCTCCTGGAGGAACCATAGCTTTGTAATAAGCTGAATTTGATGTGACTCTCTTTGAGTTCTCGAACAGTTTCAGTAGCACTTGTGCGTTTCTGACAGGGCTTTTATTTTCGTCTACTACTTGCAAAATTATACCTTGATTTGCAGTGGAAACAAAATTCAACAGACTTTCGAGGTTTTCTCTCCATAAAGACGTCAATTTGGAAGGAAGAGGGTGGGTGCAACAAGTAATGTGTGCAGATATCTAAAATAAAATAAATTTTTTCTAGGAAAAAAAACTACTGTCATGGAAATTCCAAAATAAATTAATTGAATCCTTACAAAAGGCACGTTGAATTCTTGATAAATGTTTTCAAAAATCGCTTTTTTATGAAGATTTGGTGTGAAATCACATTCTTCATCATCATGTTCTTGGCTGTGAAGTTTCGTATTTTTATCGTAGTAACGAGACGAGAACAATTGAAACATTTTTCGAGTGGCTTCATTTACATTTGATGTAGGATAACTGAAAAAGATATTTAGCAAAAAAATAGAAAAGTTTTTATCCACATCTAAGTTCCGCCAGACCTTGAATTATGGGCGTAATTCGTTAGAAAAATGTCCATCATGTAACACAGTCGTATACTATATTTTTACTATACTCTACAATTTAATATTTTGTATTAACATACTATAATTATTGCAAGGGTTAACCCTGGAATCAATTATAGCAACAGTTAGTAAACTCTTCATCCAAAATTAAAATTTATTTAAAAAATCAGTCTGTAAGTTTTTCTTGCTTGCTGAGGAAAATGATTCATTTGCTAAATGCTTGTCTTAGGTTAACTAACGATACATTAAAGAGCCGCATGCGGCTCCGCAGTTGCACTTTGCCGAATTCTGAACCATAGTAATCATCAGGTAAGGTTAACGTCATCAAATTCAGGAAAACCGAAACAAGCGAGGCAGCCAGACGCAATGAGTGAAAGTAAAGTTTGGTTACAGTATAATGGCAGGGAAGCTCCCCAGATAACAGTCCCAGGTGGCTCACTATGCAATAGCTAGACTACTATGCAAAGAGCGACGGAGTAGAGAAGAAATAAAATACTCGGATCGCTCAGTCGTATTTTGACGAACCAATCCCATTAAATTGTAATGATTTTGTAGTCGAATAATTGATTCCTTATATGGTTTTTTTCTTTGCGGCCAAATTTCGTGGATGGCCAAATTATCTAGGCCAGGGATGGCGAATCTTTTTTGATGTCCGTGCCTAAAAGGCCTAAAAATTCATTTTTAAAATAGGTGCGTGCCACAATAAAATTTAGCTCGAAATGCTAGCGTGGTGAAACTATACGTAAGTATAATTAAATAAACAAATACAGTAAAAGCAATTCTTCTTTAAACAATTTTATCTAATTCGCACCTTTGAGAGAATCCAAGCAATATTTTAATAATAAAATCTATAATTTGAGGGTTGTAGTTAACGTACTAAAATAGATATTCAGTACGGCAAATGTATATAATAAATTATAAATGAAGTGTGAATTAATAATTTTTAATTAATTTCAATCAAAAAAGATTAGTTATTAAAAAATAATAATTTTGTTTTTGTGGGTGCCATCAAAATTTTCAAACGTGCCGCTTGTGGCACGCGTGCCATAGGTTCGCCATCCCTGATCTAGGCCGTAAAGCGAGGTATGGGTGTATTAAATTTGGAATAACTAATTTTATTAATTCTAAAGTAAGCAAAAGACATTTATTTTATAATGCTCTTTAAATGAATTCAATTACTTCAATACGATCTTTTTACCCGTAAATCAAGTGGGATCAAAAAAAGACTAAATGAACTATATTAGGAATAAAATGATTCAAAACATAAGTGGTTTGCTAACATTTAAAGGCCGTAAAGCGAGGTATTTGTGTACAGATTTTATTTTCACTCTAAATTGCTTAAATTCGATTTTTTTTTAATACAAAATTTAAAAATCACCTTACCTTACGTAATAACCTCCACCATGTAAACTAAGCCCTACATCAAATTTTTCGTTTTGAAGTAAATTTCTGAATGAATGTACTACGCCGTCCTTTGACCTAATATTTAAAATCTGATTTCCCACTTCGTCCTCCGTAGAAAGTGGATTACAAACGTTTTCCTGAATTCTATCGAAGTTGCTGTCCACCTTAAAAAAGTATCTCATCAGTACCTAAATACTAACAACAATTCTTCTTAAACCCCCAATCCCTGTAACCGGTGAATAAAGAAAATATCAAAATTATTTGCTCTAGAATATGTGAAACAAGCGAGGATTACAATAAAAATGCTATGTTGCAGGTCGAAGCCTCCTTTCGGCATGCCACTGTCGGGCTAGCAGCCTTTGCATTAGAACACCAGAATGACAAGTTTATGCGCTACTCAAAGTGCCCAAAAGAAGGCGCCTTGGGGTTGGTCAACAAGATCAAGACGAGAGATGATACTAATTCTAAAGAACATAAACACAGAAACCGTTGCACGGACAATTTCTAAAATGATTGGATACAAAATCTCCAACAATCGTTTGTGCGGTTAAAAAGGGGTCTAATGAAGCCCGAAACCGAGGATCTCCTAATTGCTGCACAAAACCAGGCGCTTAAGACGAGAAATTACCTTTCCCCGATTTGATCCAATCACGGATGCCATCATTTTCCTATGGTGTATTTTACAGAGAAACCTCTTATAAGAAAAATTTGCATAACGAGCAATATAAATTGTAAAAAAAATGCATCTGATAACATGAACACTGGGAATCCCCCCCAGGTAGAGAAAAAGACTTCAGAACTCAGGGCAGATTCAAAGTTAAGTTTTTGCCTACATGTCTTATTTTCTTTACCAGCACCAAAAATTCTTTCGTTTTTACATTCATAAACTTTTTAGCTTTTCAAAATACGTTGAAAACTGGGTTTTTATACCGCGTCATATTGTAACAGGAAACCAACGTTTCGTCCACTTCGGCAGCTGTGGACATCGTCAAGGTAGACATTCTTAGCTATTTCTTTTTTTTCTCTTCCTTTCTTTCCAAACCCTATCTCCCATCTCGAATTGTGTTCAGATTTTTCGAATTAGAAGATAGTTTTTAATATGAGTGATTAATTCACAAAGAAACATACTTATGAAACTTGTGGAAGCACGAAAAACTATTACTTCGTATTTTGAGAAGCATCATCCAATTCTTCAATAATAATGCGGTGTCACATTTTTATCAAATTTTGAAGCATCGGCAAAGACAAATGACTATAAACTGCTTTATAGTAAAAAGAAAGGAGATACACAACTAAGCAAATGATAATCATATTTGACAACAATTTACATGCATTTTAAAATAAATGTTAAACATATCTTTTAAGTATCTTTTTCGGCCTGAAACGCATTGTCCTATTTTAAATTAATTTATATGATAAAAATTGTTTGGCATTATGAGTAAAACTCCGGAACGAATCAAACTCGTTATGACAGGTCCCATTATTACAGTATATATATCATACATAAATCAGTATATATGATCTTAGCATATAATCCCCTTGAGTGAGCAGAAATGCGTTCCGAGCAACAAAAAAAATATGATTCTTAAAAAAAATTAGCATATATAACAGACATTCAAAATTTAAGCCCCTGCCTTATACTTAGGCTCATATAAATAAGCCTATGGCATGTTACATAATTCTATAATTTTATAGATATTGTATAACTATATGGAATAATAATGTGTTGGAGGACGAAATACATTTTAAGCAAGGTGCGACAGGGGTTATTCGGGGTCGGTCAATCTCGATCACGACTACCTGTGCAGCTCGCAGTATTATTTTGCATTTTGTCGCAGGAGTAGGCCTATTAACTTAGTTCGCATTCTGACTCGCAGTATTGTTACGCATTTTTGTCATATAGTTTGGTTCGCATTTTGTTTTGTAATATCGCATCGCATCTTTGACTAACATTTTACTTTTCACAATAATCGGTAGTGACCGAAACATCTATAAACGCCCATTTATGCACATAGTGGAAAAAGGTAAAAAGTACAGGTGGACTTTCCTTTCACACCCATCCTGTAAATTCATCTGTCCTGAATTCCTTGCCGTAAGGAACACAGGTAAGCAAAATCTTATTTCTTATTCTTGGTTTGTCACATACCAGCGCATCGCAATTTACATACATAATGTAATATATCATATTATTGTATACAATGTATTATTTATCTATATAATTCTCATATCAGGTTTGTTAGTGACTTGAAATTTGATGCGCTAGGTAGTGGAACGCTAATGACGAGAGAAAACAGGAGAGAGTATTATATAGTTGTTTTTGGTAATGGCAGAGTATACCCGTGTATAATTAATTGACATTTAATAGGCTCATATATCTTATTTCGTCCGATTCAGCGGCGTTGTTTATTACCTTTAACAGGTTTAATTAAAAAATATTATATACTTACTCCTGGAATGAAATGGAGAACCGCGTTTTTCAAAATTTTCAACACATCAGGGTCTTTGGCTTTGTGACCATACACCATGTGCCGTGCAAATCTCACCAAAATTTCACGACCAATGGGTTCACTCGCAAAAAAGCCTCCAATCAGAAGGATATGAAACTTTTCTTCTTCGGGTGACCCAACCTACAAAAAGAGAGAGCGTTTTACTTTAGAAAACAGTTACTGGCACCTCAGTGGTTGTTAAAATAACCGGAAAACAATAATAATAATAATTATTATTCATTCATAATTATGATATTCATATAATATAATAATAATAATTATTATTCATTCATAATTATGATATTCATATAATATAATAATAATAATAATTATTATTATTAATAATAGTGACCCTGTGCAGAGTCGGGGTAGAATAGCTCTGCGGTATCCCACTGCCTGTCGTAAAAGGCGACTAAAAGGGGATGCCCCCCGGACCGAGGGGTGACACTTTGCGTGGGGGGCACCAGAGAGGGGGTGACTCCAAACTCTGGAAACACCGCTGGGGTTCAGGCGGGTTAACCTCCCTCCTGGACCTCTTCGTTTGGTTCCAAGAAGCCAAAGGAAGTTCGCTGGGCATGATGGGGAAAAGACGGGCTATCCCCAAAGTGGTTCCAGGGAAAAAAGAAGCGAGCCCCATGGCCGCATGGCTTGGTCTGGGGCTCTGAACGAGGAATTGCTAGCTATCAGGGAGACAGCTATGGCGGGAGGCCGAGGTTTTATGAAAAGGATGCATGCTCTATGGCTGGAAGCTCACCCAGAGCATGCCAACTTGGTTACTGCGCAACAACTTCGCGACCAGGCCTCCCGCATCCACCGCTTGAGGAGTGATGGGGGAACAATGGCTAAAGAACAGGCCGCCCATCGGATTGATCAAAATGACCAAATCGAGGGGTCTCCTCAGTCCGTCGGCTCTGACGTTCCTCCGACTGCTTTACCAGGGTTGGAGGAAAAATTTCATTCCATCGTCTCCTCACATGCGGGTTGGCCGAGACTGCCTAGACGACGGCCCAAGGCCGAAGATCTGGTCGAGATGGACGGGATTCTGAATCGATACCTCGAACCCGGCGTGTCTCTTGAGACAATCTGCCGGGCGGTGCGTGCTGCTGCAGCTGCTTTGGCCTCTTCCACTAGGGGAAACCCTCGAAAGAATGAAGGGAGATGGCGAAGATGAGGGCGAAAATAAGGAAAGCAAGGCAGGAAGCATCGAGAATCCAGTGCGTGATCCAGAATATTAAGGAGGGGCGGAAGGCTACCAGGAAGGTGGCAAAAGCAATGAGGGAATTGCGCCGCACCCATCGAAAACTGGATCTCGGGGTGCTCACTCTCCTGAAGACCAAGGCGGTCGACAAAGTGAGAAGCCTAGTAGCGGCCAGGAAGAAACTGCTGAGGCGCCTCAGGTGGGTGGAGGAAAACAGAAAGTTCTCCACTAACCCATCGGGGTTCCTCCGGCCAAGTCAAGACAGACTGGCCGCTTCGCCCTCAGTACGGGAGACGGAGACGTACTGGAGGGAGATCTATGAAAATCCCAGTCCATGTGAGGACATTGAGGCCTTTGATGAGTTTGAGGCACACTGCCTAGAAAATCTGCCTCCACCAGAAGAGCCTGATCCTGTTGATGCTGCGGAGGTGCTGGAGGCTGTGAGGGGCAAAAGGAACTTTTCTGCACCAGGGCCTGATGGCATCCAGAATGTTTGGTGGAAGTCCTTTCCTTCGGTGCACGTGCATTTGGCACGAGCCTTTACACAGTATCTGGAGGGGAGGATGGCCATACCGCAGTGGTTGACTGAGGGTCGGACCTTCTTGCTTCCCAAGAGTGGAGACTTGGCCAGACCGGAGAACTATAGGCCGATCACTTGTCTCAATACTGTGTATAAGATCTTCACCTCAGTCTTGGGCGGGCGCATTCTGCGTAGGATCCAGCCCGTGTGGGATGAGGTGTATGAGCAGAAGGGGTCTAAGAAAGGCCGGGCAGGATGCAAGGAACATCTATTTGTGGACCGCAGCATTTGTGCTGATGCGGTCCACTACAAGCGCAACCTGTCCATGGCATGGGTGGACTACTCTAAGGCGTTCGACTCAACATCTCATGCGGTTTTGCTGAGACTGTTGAGAGCTATGGGTGTTCATCCCAATGTAATGAGATGCTTAGAGCAAATGATCCCGCTCTGGCGGACGAGATTCCTGCTGAGAACATCAGAGGGTCTCGTCGCCTCAGACTGGGTGAGGTTCAGGAGAGGGGTGTTCCAGGGAGACTCCCTTAGCCCTCTCCTGTTCTGCATCTCACTCTTGCCCCTCTCACTTGCTCTACGGAGAGGCAAGGGTTATACGGCGGGACCACCAGGCCGCAGAGACTTCAAAGTTACACATCTTTTTTTTATGGATGACCTCAAGCTATACGCTTCCAACGAGGCAAACCTCAAACAGGCTCTTGAAGGGGTGAGAGCTTATTCTGCGGCGGTGGGAATGACATTCGGGTTGGCTAAGTGTGCCGTGTGCCACATCTCCAGGGGTAAAGTGCAAGATGGAGGCGAGGGTCTTCAACTCGTGGACGGAGGCATCATCCGACACCTAGATGCTGGAGAGTCCTACAAATACCTGGGAATTTCCCAGCGGGGCATGAATGACTCCGCCACCATAAGGAGGACTCTCCACTGCCAGTATGTGGCGCGACTGCGGAAGATCTGGAGATCTGAGCTATCGAGCCGCAATAAAGTCGCGGCCACAAATATGCTGGCAGTACCCGTGGTGCTCTACTCATTTGGCGCCATAAAATGGACTGCCAATGAGCTCCAGAGTTTGGATAGAGCAACCAGAAAGACCCTCAACATGAACCGCAGCCTACACCCGAGGTCCTCCGTGCAAAGGGTGTATCTGCCCCGTGCGCAGGGGGGCCGAGGGTTACTGAGCCTCGAATGTCTCCATGACCGGGTTGTCCTGGGTTTTGCCGAGCGTGTGCTCCGTGGTGGGGACGTTCTGCTGCAATTCGCAGCAGAACACGAGTTTCGAGAAAAGGGGGCTTTTCTTTTTAAGGCAGCCAGCAGGGCGGCGGAGAAACTGGGCCTGCACGAGCTCATCCCCGACTGATCGAGGTTGGGCCTGTCCTTCGAAGAAGGAGGAAGGGCCCAGCTGACTCGGTCGGTGAGGCGGGCAGAGGAGGCTCATGGAGGAGCACATCCAGAAAAACCTCCATTCTGTTTTCTTTAAGCACGTGCGACAAGAACAACTGTCTGCACAATTAACCTTCTCCTTCTTGAAAAGTGCAGGTCTCAGGGCGGAAACGGAGGGTTTCTTGATGGCCGCTCAGGACGGGGTATGCAGCACGCTCGTGTACCGGAGGGCGATCCTCAAGGAGGAGGTCGCCTCGACGGATTGCAGGGCGTGCGGTACCCGCCCTGAGACGGTCATGCATCTGTTGTCAGCTTGTCCTTCCTATGCCAGGTCTCTGTACATCGCGAGACACAACGCCGCTCTCCGGGTCTTGTATTTCCACCTACGGCACCATTATGGAATAGATGCCAAGCCGATTCTGCCTTACGCTCCTCCCGAGATTGAGGGCGTTGTGGGAAATGAGAGGTGCACCATTTACTGGAACTACTCATTTCCCACGACGCGGGTTCTCGAGGCCACGAAGCCCGATGTCGTGGTGAGGGACCGATTGGAAAAAATTATTTATGTCATCGAATTCTCCTGTCCCGCCGAAGCCAATATAGCAACGAAGAACAGAGAGAAGAGAGACAAATATCGGGACCTTATCGTCGACGTCGGGCAGCAGTATCCGGGACACCAGGTCAGGCTGGTCGTGCTGATCATCGGCTGCCTGGGTGGCATGAAAGCTGACTTCCTGGGGGAACTGAACATCATCCCCGCCTGCAGGTCGGGTGCCCAGGCCTTGGCCTGCAGGATGCAGAAGGCAGTGATCCTCGGGAGCCTTCGGATCCTGCGTGCCCATGGGGCAAGCTAATCCCCTGCGGTCACTAACTGTCCTTGTTGGAAGAGTGGCCGCAGGATGAGCTCTCGCCGTTCGGGTGCACAAATTGTGCTTATGACGCCGAACAGGCTGATGTGGCCCGGGCGGCAGAAGGGCGAAGCCCACTCCCAAGGGAAGAGCGAAGGGGGTGGAGACGGCGAAGAGCAGCCGAGTAAAAGGGAAAAAAAAAATAATAAAAGTGATAATAATCATAATTCTTATTATTATTATTTCTATCAACCTAGTTTCCGAACGGGCTCTTGGGGCTAAGACACTGATTTGTTCATCAGTCAAAACCCCCTTATAACTAGACCAAGAAAGGACTTGGGTCTCGTACTTGGAGGCATATGGTGATTAACAAGGAGAAAAATTATTATCCACCAACTGTAAAGGAACTTAGTGATTAAATTGGAGTGAACGTAATATTCAGGGGGGATAAAAAAATCAAGGTAAAGACTTATGTTCAGTAAAACGCGGTTGTTGGGATATTACATGAAGTAGCCATAAGCAAAGAGAAACTTGAATCATCAATACTAAATTAGAAATAACAGATCAAGATGACAAACTTTCCATAGTGGCAGAAAACAAATAATATTTTTAAATTAAAATCTCACCTCATTAGTGACTCTTAACGAGTGCAAATTTATATCAATTACGTTATCTCCCGACAAAAACTGAGCACAATTGGGGTTAAGTAATTCCAAAGCCGCCAAAGCGTTGTCTAATTCTGACTGACTCATATATTTTTCATGCAAAGGTGATACATTTTCATTTATATCAAAATCTTCGGCAAATGACCACTCCTTAGGATCGTCCCTGATCATTGTAAAATTTAAGGAAACGCCGTAATTATTATCGGGCACTAGAACCGGTAATTTTAGTTTCTCGTACCTAAAAATAATAAGGAAATCTATATTTGAACGAAGAACTTACTGTTCAGTTGAAGATTTTCCGCTAGATTCGGGTCTAGCTAAAACCTACATATTTAACTGAGTCTCTATTTCTTGTTAATTAAAAAATACCTAAAAATTTTGAATACTGGCAAATAAGCCACTCGCTTCTCGTTAATATATAAACCCGTGATGATTTTAAATCGCCAAAAATATCTCAAATAAACATTGATTTTGAAAAATATATTTTAGAGTAAAAACTGGAAAAGAGTTTGAAAAATATAGAAAATTTATGAACAAGAAAAAATGAATTCAACTGAATCACTTTATTTTTATTTGAGCACTAAGGCACGGGTGTTTTTATGAAAAATGTTTCAAACAAAGACATGCATAATACGGAAGGGTCCTGAAAAATTCTCCACCTTTTTCAAACCTTACCCCGGAGCACTTAAAGTGATATTATAAGACCCTGGCATCAAAAGCCGCCAATAATCACCATCACTTGCTGTAGTGATTTTATGTTGAATACCAGAAACTGAAATAGTAGCATTTCGGACGGGATTCCCTTCGGAACTTCTTACAAATCCATGAACACCTCTATTTACCTTAAAAACTTGATTTATTATTTACTAGAAAGAAAACATTTTTGGTTTTTTTTAGTTTTAATCTCGTTTTGCACCCTTAGGTATAACAAGATGTGAAAAGGGCGCGAATTCTCAACCATTACTTCGCTAGTCAGGCACTTAACTCAAGCCAAAGTTTCTAGCCAAAGAAATAAATATAATAATACTTGTAATTTTCTTAAATTTAGCAAGAAAAATTTTTATTCGTAATGTTAAACTTTTGGCCACTAAGCCGCGCCAAAGTCTTGGAATAAATTCTCCTACGCTAACATAATAAAAGTTTAACATTACTAACACTAATGGTAACAGCTGCGAAAATTTCAAGTTCCACAAGAATAATTTTACTGAGAGTAAGTTAATCCTGAACCGAGAAAACTAAGATTCTATTTTTAAAATAATCGCTAAAACGTGTTTCATAATTATATAAAAGTAACAGAAATATACTTTTGTTATTAATAGTTTTCCACCCTGCCCCATTATAAACCGGAATACTAAAAAACAGGCTGACAGTCTTTTTTCTCTTGCTTGGGCCGAATATCGAACACGTTTTCAACTCATTTTCAGCCCTATTTGTAGGAGTGAATTTAATGAGTTGAAATGATTATTAATTATATGAGTCAGCCACCGTCGTTGAAGGCTGCTTGCTGACTGAACCTTACTATCAAGGTTGTGAATCTTGAAGGGAATTTTGCGTGAAAGGATAGTGAAGAAATTCAAGAAAACCATTATATATATTCGAGGCGATCTCCCCAAACAAAAACACACTGATTGGGTCGTTCGACAAGAGCATTAAATGAGTTTTGTATTTCGTTGATTGAAACGCTATTAAGGATGGTGATGGTTGTCCGTCGAACCTTTCCAGTTAATTCAAAACGGTTTGTTAAATGAAAGTAAAGGTAAGTTAAGTTTGACAAATGAAAAATAATTGTGAGGAACTAGACGAATAATAGTGATAGTAATAGTGCAATAATAGTGAGCTGGAACGGTGAGTGTTGAAGCAAAAAAATTTGCCGATGACTGTCGCGTGATACGTGTTTAATTTCCGGTCAATTGTCAGAGAAAAAATGTTCAGGCGTCTGGTTCATGATATTCAGGACGAACACGACAAATACGATATAGCGAACGCTTTAGTATTAAAAAGTAAATATTCAGCACAAAACGCAAAGAATTGTGTTCTTGGTATTTCAAATCCCCTTTCCATTAATGTCATTCAATATTTCTTAATTACTTCATTAGTGTTTTCTCCAGTAATATTATGAGATAAAAAGCCTACATATTTATACTCACATATTTCTTGCTTTCATCCTTGAATCGTTGAAACTAATCAAATAATTGTGTTTTTGATAAACTATTATCATCATAAGCGTTTTCCCGTTGTAGCGAACGACCAATCGTTCGGCGTTTAGTACTTCAAACGCTTCTGTAGGGTTTTTAAAAATTTAAAAACAAAATCTAATTCTAATGATTCATTGATCTTTATTCATTTTTCGATCAATGAGCAAGAGCCAATGTCACTTAATCCGCTCTATTTCATTTTCACAAATGAGAATGACACCAAACTTTGAGAGTTAGTAAAGAAAAATTCATAGAATTTAAGTCAACCATCATCTGACGAATGACCTCAATGGCTCCGTTTATTATTTCGTTTTATTTTGGAACACAGGTTGTATACAATATATTTAACACCGCTAAACAGTTCTGAAATAATGATTGGTAACACTTTCCAAACAATAGAATGTATTCGTACAATACCAAATTTGTTTAAAAATTGAATAATACATTAATATAAATTTTAGCTAGTTTAATGAGTAAAGTCAAATCACCTTTTTTACACCGCGTCATTTTAACACTATACACCAACGTTTCGTCCACTTCGACAGCCGTGAATATCGTCAGGATGAAACCTAGAAAGTCTAGGACGAAAATTTGGTGTATAGTGTTTACACGCGCGGTGTAAAAACCCTGTACTTAACGTTATTAGTTTCATGTACCTTTTTTCTGTTTATCCCCCTACCACATCAATTAAAAATCTTAAACAGGCATTTTTTAATCAAAATCTCACCTCTTCTATAAAAGCAAGCAAAGCCTCTCGATTATCCATCCAGTATTTTGGTAATTCCGTGTGATTTGGATATTTATAACAACCCACTTCTATAGTAAGTTCAAAACAATTAGAATGTAAATAGTTATAATCCTGCATGCCGCCTTGTACAATGTACCAAGCAGCCCCGTTGGTAATACCATTTGGAAATTTTTCATTAGGATATTTCGGACAACCTTTGCCAAGATGCATTGTTGGGTGAGCCTGAAAATAAAACATATAATAATAACAATAACAATATTAGAATAATACTATTGACATGTTTTAACATTTTTCAATTCGATAAATTAAATTTCTCGATAATTTTTGGAGCCAGACTAACTCAATGTCTAGTTCTAAATAAGGTTTTTATTGTGTGTAAGTTCCTACTACTACTACTACTACTACTACTACTACTACTATTATTATTATTATTATTATTATTATTATTATTATTGTTGTTGTTGTTGTTGTTGTTGTTGTTGTTGTTGTTGTAAGTAAGTTCTTACTGAACCAAAGTTATAAACCAAATGAATTATAAAAATAACTTATTTGGAAATTCATGCTCATGTTTTTTTCTACCTTCACAGCTTACTTTTTTCATTTATAATGAATTACACTAGCTGCAGGCTCTTGGTCTTTGTTCTAGATTTTTTTAAAAACATTTGTAACAATGTTGTTTTATCGTTCTAAAAAATTGAACACAATCAATCACTAATTACCTATTTTTTCAATATCATATAAAAAGCTAAACTACAAACTCTCACTCTGTTTTTCCTTTTTAAATTTATCTCAAATATTTTTTAAATAATTCAGAATGGAAAATTTATTATATAATTCAAAAAAGAAAATTGAATGAAAACGGAAATAGCAGAAAAGTAGATATACAGTTCGCAAATAATGCTGTATACAATTTCACAGTGATTCAAAAAATTTATACAAGTTAAAATTTTAAATAAAGAGGCTTGTTGTTAACGATTTAATTCTTTGTGCCACTATACTTTTTGACAAATTCGAGGACGTTGAAATTCTTTCTAGCAAGAAGCTGGTCATTGTTATCTATAAAGTGGGACTCAAGAACTCCGACATAGAGGAAGCAATACAAAATACTACTAACGAAAAGGTTGTGTCTGTAAAAACGATAAAAACCCACAGTGGTAAAAGTCACCGAGACTATGTGACTTTGACTGGACCAGCATTCGAAAAGCTCAACGAGGACAACAGCAAAAAAGTGACACAAGGATACGTTAAGTGTCGCTATGAACGTCACATTCCGGTCCTGCGGTGCTTTGAATGCCATCGATTTGGACACGCTGCTGCGGAGTGTAAAACTTCGGAGGCTCAACTATCATTAGTTAAGGACATTGTAGACAAGAAACAGAAGTGTAGTAATTGCTACTTAGCTGCACTATACCAAACAAAAAAGAACTCAAAAGAAGAACCAAGCGCTGAAGAAAAGAATGCCATCCTCGAGACCATTAACCACAAGGTCTACGAAACAACCGGCCCAGTTGTGACCAACCTTAAGCATAAATTATCCACCAGATACTTTTATGAGTAAGTTTATTTTCAGATCTATAAATGTAGGTAGGACTCAAGCGACTCAGTTAGAATTTCTACATGACAATGATGCAGACCTTATCGTTGTAACTGAGCCCTACGTCCGCAACAATAAACTAACTGGCGTACAAGCTAGCTATAAGGTGGTGGTAGCCAAAGATGTCGCTCTACTACATAATTTTAATGTTCCTTTTGATGTTGTTACTACCGAAATTTTTTTCATTGCAGGCATAATCTTCGACTACCTTATTATTGTCGTGTATCTCGCCCCTAACACCCCATCACCAACAAACTAATGCTAATTCAAAGGCATATTGAGAAGGTTGGTTTCAAGAACATAACTCTGCTTGGAGACTGCAACGTAAGATCAGCTCTCTGGGAAGACATCAGGAATAAAACTTTTATTGTGGTTTTTTAAGGTAATTGACTATGAACTGAGCATAAGATAATCGAAGCCACTCTAATTGACAGCTTCCCAATTATTTCTCTGAAATCCAACTTAAAGCATTGCAACTTCAGCAAGATTGCTGAATTTATGGCGAAACATAACTTTGATGAATTGCACGTCAAGTTATTACATTCCTCTGATATAAAGGAACTTGAAGCAGTGATATCGAGTCTGCACTCAACTCTTGCCAGTCTCATTGACAGTTGCACAGAACCCATTAAAATTAATAAACAGGTGGAATGGAATAAAGAGCTCCAAACTTTAAAAACCCATTACAAACAGAGAATCGAGTATCACATAACAATATCCTGGCGAAATTTTGTCCAGAATTCCAGAGCGTGGGACAAACCGTATAAAATTGCTTCTGGCAAACTTTCATCACTTCAGTTTCCACCCATTCAATATAAGGACTCTTTGCTGTACTCAGAAAAAGATAAAATTAGTTATCTTATGACATACTTATTTCCCTCAGATACCAACAAACCGGACCCAGTGGTTTATCCTAGCGTTGAAAAGCAGCACTTGACCTTGGATGAGAATTACCTAAATGACATAATAAAAAATTTAAACAATAAGAAAGCCCCCGGACCGGACAATGTGTCCAACAAAGTTACAAAAATCTTAAATAATTTACATCCAGGTCTTTTGTTAACCGTCTACCAAAAATGCCTCAAATTTTGTTACTTTCCTAAACAATGAAAACTCGCAAAAATTAAACTATTGAACAAGCCAGGAAAAGATTATTCAATTCCTAATGGGTACAGACCGATATCATTGCTACCTTGTATTGGAAAAATTTTTGAAAAAATAATTAATAATGAGTTACTTCAAATTCTTGAAACGAACCAAATATTTAACAATAATCAGTATGGCAATCTCAAGGGTGGGTCTACTGAGATGGTTGTCCAATGAGTGTTAGAATTAACAGAAGCATATCGGCTGAAATGAGGCAATGCTCTATTAGTATCTTTTTATATCAAGAACGCATTTAATAGTAGCGAATGGAAGTCCATTTTTGATTATTTTGGTGAATACTTGCCGTTATGGCTTCGAATCATGCTGCAATCATTTTCCGAAGGACGGAAAGTAATAGTCGAGTGTAGCGATAATGCCTTACTAGAATTTGAAATGGAAAAAGGAGTTCCCAAGGGATCAGTTTTAGGACCAACAGTCTGGAATTTTGTATATTCAAGACTGCATGCATGCCTTTTGCATTCAAAGTCAGAAATAATCAGCTACGCCGACGATCTTATCCTGATTGCTGGCATCAACACCGTCAACGACGTTAGGGATCTAAATCAAGTAATCTCAAAGATGTTCCAATTTCTCAACAATTTTGATTTAGTAGTCGAAACCAATAAGACCAGTATAATGTTAGTCTCACGTAAACGCGATTAGTCTCAAATCAATGAAATTGTTAGATCCTATTTAACCAATATTCCTAATATCGAATTTTTTGATAATATTAAATTTTTAGGGATAGTGAAAGATAGAAGACTCAAACTCGACAAACATGTTCAATACCTTAAAACAAAAGCAACAATAATCTATAATAAACTATCAGCTATAGGAAACAAGTCCTGGGGTCTCCAGTACAGACAACATATAATATGGTTTAAAGGAATTTTCCAGGCAATGCTTGGCTACTATTGTTCCGTATATTATAATAGATTAAGTATTGTAAGCAAGCAAAAGCTAAAATTTCTTCAGAGGAAGTTTTTACTCAGAACAATTAAAGGACGTTTCAGTTTATCTTTCAAAGCTGCTCAAGTCCACCAGTTGATCTTTTCTTCCACAAAAGAATTAAGATTTCCAACTTTCGCCTTTTGATAAAGGAAGGAACTAGCAAAATTGACCATGAATATGACATAAAATTCGAAGATGGATAGACTGCTGATCTCTCCACTGGACATCCCTTAAGTTTCAAAGACATAGTAAATCGAATTAACTGTTATGTCCTAAACCAGTGGCAGAATCGGAGGACTCAAACCACAAACGGTCGTACCACTTTTATGTTCTTCCCCGATTGATGTCAGGGAGAAGTCTCGGATAAAAAAGCTAGAAGCCAACTATCTCACTACCCAAGTCTTTTCAGGACCCGGTGACTTTGCTGAGTACCTTAATAAATTTTCTTTAGTAGAAAACAATATCTGCCGCAATTACAACATGAACTGTTTAAGAAATAATTCAGCGAAAAATAAACCAACAAATTCCGGCAAACTCCGGATCGAAGGACCATAAGCGAAAGATAAAGGTGTGTTGTGTTCTAACAGATATTCGTAAATATATCTATCATAATCGGAATATGCCGACATTCTTGGAAACTCTTAAAGGACCATAATTTGACCATTGATCGTCAACATATCTTTGATATATTGAGTCAATTAAATTCATTTAAACGAATCGATGGTTGATTCAAGGAAATCAATAATGATTTCAAATGTAAAGATCCGTCCACCCCATTGATAGGGGTTGTTGTCCAAACAAGCATATTCAAGATATGATAGGTTCAGTGATAGAACCATAAGGAAACTCAAACAAACCTTTGCAGTGGCAAAGTCCAGCCATTGATAAAGATTATTCTTGTTCATTCTAATTCATTCCTATTCATTGGTTCTGTCACGTATCCACGGGGTATAAATACAACCCCCGAAATCATTCACATACAATTCAATACAATAACTTTCAGTTAGTAAGTCATTTTGACTACTGTTGAGCATCAAGATACTTGTGATTTTTTGGTGGAACACTGCACGCTTTTTTTTCGAGTAAACATCTGCTCGACCATAATCGAATAATTGTGAATTTGTTACTTTATTCAATAAAATATTTTGTGAAATAAAGTGATCAAGAATTCATTTTTTCGAGAAAGTCGCAGTGCTACGCACGACTCACAACAGGTGATTCACCTACCTTGTTCGATTCCTTTATCCAAAAAAATATAATAATAATACCAAACCCCAAATGATTCAGGAACAGGAAAAAAGGTAAGGGATACAAGGACTAGGACCCCTTATCCAAATATTCATAAAACTCCAAAAGCAAATTATAACTCAAAAAGCAGACATTAACTCTCAAAGCGATCAGTAAAAAAGGCGAACGATAACTGCCTGTAAGTCCAAGGAATCCTCGATTTTCCTTCGGATTCCCTGGCTTGTGAAAACTTGCTTCTTATGCGATTCACACAAAACCTTCTATGTGTAAATTTATTTTACATGAACAAAATTGACAATGTTGAGCACTTACTAGTTGAATGCACAAAGTGGTCTCAACTGAGAAAGCAGTTTAAAATAAATAGAACCTTCTTTAATCTCCCACTGAAAACTTCCTCTGAAAGAGAGAACCTTTCAGCTTTTGTTTGCCAAGTTATGATACTTAAGTTTAGATGTTAATTGCTTATAAGCAATTAATGTATTCAAATGTTCATTGACATGAAACAAAATGAACATCACTTATTTGTTGTACTAGAGAGTTAGTATTGTATCTTATAGTTTTAATTAATAAAATAAAAAAAAAAAAAAAAACTTTACTTTTTGTTCAATAATGCGGAGTAAAAAACTAGCTTCAAGAAAATTAAAAAAAAAAAATCATGGCTTACATTGGAATACACTCTAGCTAAATGTTGAAAAAACATCATTATCCGGTGAAAAATTAGGTCCTCTTGGCGTCTTTCTGGGTGCATCGTCAAATGGGTAATTAGAAACCAATCCTCCACCATGAAGATTTGCGGAAAGAACAAATGGAATGGCCTGAATCCAACTTATAATGGCTTGTGTTTCTGGCTGAATTTCTTGATTTTCCCATGTTTTCCCATACTGGTCTGGGAAATTTCGATTTAGATCGTAACTGTTTGCGTTCCTTCGACCAATTAATCCATCTTCATCACCTGTGAGAATGATGTAAATTTTTTTTGCAATGTATTTTAATTTTATTAACTTAACGTAATTAGCATCGGTCACACAATTAGTTGTCGACACTTGTGAAGTCTTAACCCTTTCGCTACAGCAGTGTTATCCGCAAGGGCGACACCGCTGTACAGGCCAGCGTGCCGTCCAAGTAGCGCCACTGAACGGATCAGTGTGCCGGAAGGTATGCATGTTGTGCTGTATGGATGTCGTCTAAGGCGACGCTTGTTGCGAAAGGGTTAAAACACTAATGTGTGTTTAATACTTTTAATACTTTAATGTGTGTATACTTTAATGTAAGTATAAATATATATGTACAATATACTAAGATGAAATGCACTAATATCAGTGTGTATAAAATATAGGTTTGCAGCAGTAATCCTCTCAGCTAGCGCGGGAGTACGAAAAATACATAATGTTGGCTTTGCTCCAATGAAATATGTCAAACATGCAAATCGAATGAGTTTTAGTTATAACTTTATTGTTTTTATATTTCATAAAACATTTAATGAACTTTAAAAGAAATCCCCAAGAAATACCAAGAGAAAGAAATACCAAGTTTCAGGTATCTATAAGGCAAGATTATTGATAAACCGTTGCTCATATAGGAGAAAATTTATGAGAGTGGTAACCAACAAAACTCCAAGACTCACAGAAGACATTTCAACTAAACTTGACGAAATCAATAAAGGGGGAGGTTTGGTTTGAAACAATTTCTGCCATCATTAATTTATTCGTTTTCAGTCCATCTCGCTTTTCTAATCTGGTTCATTATTGTGTAGAAAATTTAGCACATTTATTGTAAAAATTTTTACCAAAAAGCATACATTTTGAAAATGTCCCAGAACTGTCGAATTTACTAATAGATAAATTTTAATTATAAAACAATCAAGGGGTGAGCAGGAACAAAAGAAATGACAACGTACCTTCTTTAGCTTTTTCGAAGCCATCAGGATTCATAGAAGGTAGAAGGTGTATTCTAACATTATTAACAAGATGTGTAATTCTGTCATCATGTAAGTAATTTTCACACAAATACTTGGCTAATAAAATGAGCAATTCTCTTCCCACTGCTTCATTGCCGTGCATATTCGCCACGTACTTAAATTCTGGTTCCCCTAAGTAATGGAAAAATCAGTATTAATAACGCTAAATTTTTTTCTGTTTACATAATGTTTAGAGGGCATACTTTAAAACTGAAATGAAAAACATAAAATTTTATTATCAATTAATAAATTCTTGCCCAAGTGCTTTCTATAAAAAAATTGATTATTATTTAATCCGGACATCCTTATCCTTTTAGACGTCAATTTATAATTACGGTTACTATTAATTAAAGTGGCGTTGTTTAATTGAAATTTATCACAAATTTGTGATAATATTATTACGGAGGTAAAGCAAATACCTGGTTCGTGCACCCCTGGTTGATCAGAAATTTCAATAACGTAGAGTTCGCGGCCTTCCACACTTTGTCCTAAGCTGTATAGCTGCGTTATGTTTGGATACGACTTTGATAACAAAGTAAGCTCGTATTCAAGTTCTTTGTAGTGATGGTATTTAAAATTAGGAGGTATAAGGAACCCAAAGTTGTCATTAGGTGACGGATGAAAAATTCTCTGAGTCGAATGAGAAAGGTCTGAAAACAAAACCCGATTTGAAATGGTTGTAGGTGAAAATATAACGATTTGCTAGATGCACGCGTGGAAGACGAATTTAGTATATAAAGCACTCCTCGTCCAAGCGAAACAGTCATAAAATAGTAATAACATTGACGTTTCGTCAACGTAGAGTTGCTGGCACCATCACGGTTAAGATTAAATAAACTAATAATTTTTATGTATCAAGACATAACGTATAACGGTCGTGAAAATTGAAACAATATTATTGGTTATTTATTATGTTTAATTTTTCCTTTTCCTTTCTCATTCATATTCCTTTTTTTGGTTATAAGGTAAAAATTAAAACAACTTATAATGTATTAGTTGTTGTTAATATAATGTTTTCCATCAAAAAAGATAAAACGAGAAACGAGGGAAGCAATATATATTCTTTCTTCATATCACTAAAAATCAAATAAAATTAACATAATTAAATGTTCAAAGAAAATTATTTACATGTTTGCGATTTTTAATCGTCAAATCCGTAAACCCAGTGTTAAATAGTTCATTGGCCTCAAAGGTTTTTGGGTACACATAATACATTTTTAATGCTTCGACACGTACTGAAGAATTTCGGAGACAACTCGCTTATATCTGGTATATTTAATATATTCAACAGTATAAATACAATGCACTAATTAATTTCACAAGGTGGTAAAATTTTATTGCCTTATAAAAATGGAGAATTGCATTTTTCATTATAATGCGTACAACTGTTTATCGGTTATTGTCGGTTTTTGGGGTCTGTAATTATTTTATGTACAAATGTATGTACTTGTTATGTATGTATTTTTGATTTATAAGAAATAAAAAGTTAAAATGCATCTTGAATGATAAACCATGTTAAATAGTTAACAAATCAATATCTAGGCCGTAAAGCGAGGTATGGGTGTATTAAATTTGGTATAACTAATTTTATTAATTCTAAAGTAAATAAAAAGACATTTATTTTATAATGCTCTTAAATGAATTCAATTACTTCAATACGATCTTTTTACCCGTAAATCAAGTGGGATCAAAAAAAGATTAAATGAATTATATTAGGAATAAAATGATTCAAAACATAAGTAACTAAGTGGTTTGCTAACATTTAAAGTGTTAATATTCACTGAATTACAAAAGATTCATGTGAACAATGGAAATTAAAAATTACCAGATTAATTATTATAAATTATAAATGTCAAATGATTTATATGACTTTCTTTAACGCACTTAATATCTTTTTCCGTCCTAATAATAAAAAATAATGGTGGGGAAACACTGCTAAACGATTTATATTGTTCTTACAATTATTTACGAAGTCCGCCCTATTTTAAACAAAATAATTCCTATACTTTACAATAAAAGCAAAGAAAGGTGAAATTAATTTCGAAAAAAAAGCGAATGTCGACGCCTACCGTCATAAGGTTGGATTTTTAACACAAAATTCATGTTTTGAGCCCCTTTTCCATCAACAATAACTTCTCTAGATTCACTATCTTGATACCCGTGCGCCTTCGCTGAAATTGTATAGTTTCCTGGAACCAACAAACGCCAAAATTCTCCCCTTGAAGAAGTAACTATGTCGTGACCGATGTTCTTGACTACTATTCGAGCTCCTTCAATTGGTTTGTTTTTTTCGTCTAAGACGATACCTGCAACAAATAAGTAGTAAGAAGAAACCACTTGACTAACTTAACGAAGAAGAACCACATTAACGTTAGCAATACTATTCATATGGCTATTACGCTGTACAAAACAAATTTTGGAAAAATACCAGATGTTTTGCCAATGTTAAAGCACTTGAAAAGAAATCTTCCTTCAATAATGATTCCTACAGCTTTTAGCATTGGCGAAACATCTGGACAAGGTAAGGAAAATTCCCTTATTTTTCAAATTTCACATGGAATAACAGTCAAACGAATAAAATTGCCAACAATATTCTTAAATCTCAAAAATGCCTCAGCCTCGAAAATGTCAAATTCATTAGTTGGTAGCATTATGTTAATAATAAATAGGAATTTTATGTGCAAATAACAATAAGGCAGGTAAGTTTTAATAACTTGTTTATTTTTGAAGAGACTTTGACCTTTGAACTACGGGCCTCCCACAATTGAAATAAAGTAATATTTTCTCCCTTTTCTCCCCGTTAACAGATAAAAATTTCACAATTGAGTTGAGATGCTAATAAATGGACTAAAAAATAATGCCCAGAATTACTGATATTGAAATGAATATAATAGTTTCTTTTTCGATAGGAAAATTCTAAATATCTATTTCGTATTATAACATTGCATAAAATTTAATGACACTTTACCCACCTTTGACTCCAATGTGCGCCAATTCCATGAAAGATAAAAGTGACTCTCTATTGAGATCCCATTCTTTGGGTAATTCCTCTGCACGTGGATATTTGCAGCAACTTAGTTCAAAGGTTACCTCAAAACAGTTAGACCTTACGTAATTGAAGTCTTGCATTCCTCCTGAAAAATTTTATTTAGTAAATAGACTAAAACAACTGAAAACAGCACAAAGACATTAATTGGGCCATTAATAAGAAATAGGCTTAGAAGCAAAGTGTTAATTTTCCTAAAACACGGATATTAGATGAACTAAAAAATTGTTTTGGGTCAAGGGTTCCCAATTTTTATATATATATATAATTAAAACTCTCGAAGTACACAGAATACAAGAAATTTAAATGATACTCCAGAAAAATGTATCGAATAATATTAAGGAATACTTTAAATTAATTTTACTCAAATATCAGCTCAGACGTTTAATTTTTTTTCATTCACTTACTGAAATTCAATATATTTGATTCACTAAAAAAATTTACTTTCATCAATTTAACTTAGTCAGTGAACACTTAATGAATTCAAATACAACCTTGTAAATTAAAAATTTTCAGGATTTACATTATTCCATTTAAATTCAATTATTAATTTTTATTTAAAACAAAAATGGTTCTTACGAATTGAAAAGTTGTAGCTTTTTAATTATGTGTAATTTCTGTTCATCTGGGAGAGTAATATTTCATTTTTTATAACGAAACCCTAAAATAACTCATATTCTCCGACAATCTTTTTTTATATAATCTGTGATATTTTGGATGCACATTTCCTTTAAAAATATTTGTAAGAACTGATAGCCAAGTTCAAGGACTTCTGATGTTTTTTTTTTGAGAACCTTAAAATTAATTGTTATTTTAAAAAGTTAGGGGAAGATGAAGTAAGATTAGATACCGTCCACAAAATACCATTTAGCTCCATTAGTGACACCATTTTGGAATTTTTTAACATCTGGGCATTTCTGACCCTTCCACATAAGCGAATTCTGTCTAGCATAATGTTTCGCTGCATTCAAGAACCAGGCATCGTCCGGAGTGAGACTTTCATGGCAACAATCCACATCCGTTAGACTACAAAGCAAAAATCCCAACAAAAGTTAATTTGCGAAAAATCCGTTTTCGAGGAGTTTGGTGTTTTTATAACGATTTGCTCTAATAACAATTTAAAAGCAAATTTTTCATTAATTTATTCCTCTACGTCCTTCTTTTCCCTCTCCTTTTCTGTTTTTCACCACCTTTCTGTTAGTAAATGTTTCAAGTGGAATTCTGAAGTTGTACCTGAAAGGTTTTGCCAATGTGTACCATTTTTCATTCCATATTTAAGGTTTTTAGAAGGGCATCTTTCGCCAGAGTGCATAGCAAGATTATGAGACGAATACGTTTCGGCCATTAATTTGAAGACGGGGTCGTCAGGTGACGCTTGTTTCACGTGATCGGTTTTATTCTGGCTGCTAAAAATAAGCTATGGGTCAAATGGCTAGTTTTCAGAGTACAACGAAAATGTAACTTTCAATGTGTACATAAAAATCACGTTGAAAACTTTTTAACTTATTAACTTGCCCTAAAAACCGGAAACCACAAACCATTTTCGGTTCCAAAAGTAATGACCATCAAAACTACGCCATAGTCACAGTAATGAAACGAAATGTCGTGAAATACAATGACTCAACAATTTACAATATATTATGAAATTGCAGATTATACTAATCAAATTTCCTCATACTCAACTTGAGAAAACTTTACAGTCCAATCTTATAATTAAAAATCTATCAGTCCAATTCCTTTCTTTGTACTTTGAGCTGATGTCAGATTAAAGTCAGTCGAATATACAATAGCGCTCAAAAGTAAATCTTGTTTATAAATCATTTATAAATATTTTTGCAAAAATCTTGTTAATAAATCTTTCTAAATGAATTTTGTTTTTACCTCAATATCTCAGTATAAATCTCAGTATAAAAAATCAGTAGAATTCCCCTTTAATGAGATATATGAGGCTGCAAGTTTCTACTTACCTCATCCATGTTCGGCGATAAATAAGAAATTTATAAAAATTTTGCTACCCCTAGTTTACGCACCTCTGAGCTAGCGCATATATGCGTATACCCCACTCTGTTGGCTTGTTCCAATTATAGGTGATAAATGCTTATTTACTTTTATAAACCAACTTACTAAGTATATACTTAGTAATTGTACCATGTTTAGATTCAAATTCTTGTGCCATTTCAAGATAAAAATTTAAGGAAACATGCATGTCTCAAAAAGTTGCGCTGAAAATACTCAATTCCCCGTAATTAATTAATAAACTCGAATGTCTCCTGAGAGGGACATGCTAGAGTTACGATGTCCCCTGAGAGGGGACTAAAATCCCAAAAGGGGGCCTGGTAGGCGAGAGGTTAGAGCACTCGCTTATCACTCCCCTACCACTCCAAGGGTCGTGATTCAAATCCCACCTGGGTGCAAAATTCCCAGCCAGTTCTTCTCCCGCTCTTCCAGCCCTGTTTTCCTTCAACTTATCCACTATCCTTTCATCCCGAAATTCCCTCCAGGGCTCACAACCTTGGTAGTAATGTTCAATCAACGAGTAAGCCTTCAACGAAAGGTAGCTGATTCATAATCAAACATATTTTCAACTCATGTAATAACTTGCTTCAACGAATAGGAGTGCAAATGAGTTGAAAAACATCCTGGTTTCTAGTTGGCCGAAACGAGAAAAAGGAATGCCAAAAGTTGAAGAATATTCAAACGACTTCAAAAATGCTGTCGCAAATGCCGTATAAGACAATAGGGTGCAAGCAGAAGTTGCACGAATATTTTGCCATTTCAAGGTAACTTGTGAACTTGGTGTAAAGCCTACAGGAAGCATAAGGCTGTATAAAATAAGCCTCCAAGTGGTAATCTAAGAAAAACTACCCCTGGATTATAAAAATCCTGTCAACCAGGGACCCACGAAAGTCGGCTATGCAAATAAAAACTGATTTGCAAGAAAATTATGGTGTAAATATACACATTTCAACCGTAAAACGTCATCTGAACAATTTTGGACTTCTGGGACGACGTCCGAGTAAAAAACCATTGATTTATCAAAAGAATAGGAAGTTGCGTCTAGTCTTTGCCAAATGGCATAGATCGTGGACGAATCCAGATTGGTCCAATGTATTATGGAGTAATGGAAGTGAGTTTAATTTACTGTCAAGTGATGGAGTAAAATATGTGCGACAGCCTGCAAACAAAAAGTATGATGTACGATATCAAATATCCACTCTAAAACATGGAGGTGGAATGTAATAATTTGGAGGGATGTTTTTCTAGCCTTGCAATTGGGCCACTGGTTAGAATAGAAGGAAGGATGGATCTTTTCTCTATCCTAATATTTTGTAGAACCATATGATAGCAAATAATGAAAAAGCAATGCATTCTGGTAGGCTTTTCCAGCAAGACAAGGATCCGAAGCACAAATCCAAGCTTATTACTGTCTTAATGAAAGTCATGAAAATCAAACTTTTTGAGTATCCAAGCCAAAGCCCAGATTTAAACACAACTGAATACCTTTGGGAGGAGCCGAATTATCGCGTAAGATGTCGAAATTATTCGAATAAAGATTTTTTTGTAATATTTAAGAAATTGTACTAGTCAAAATACTTTTGAGCCCTACTGTAATTCGTTGCTGAAGAGTTAGGAAATTTTTGCGGCTACTACTATAAATAATACTATTTTTTATAGATTACTTTGTTGGCTATCACACCGAAAACTGTCATTCATGTAGGATGCTTGCAGCTAGAAATGTAGGCTAAAAGTTTGGACAAGAAAATTGTTTTACTACTCCAAATATTTGACGAGGTGTAATAGTTCACCAAATAACAAAACTGACAATATATCTAGGAAACGAACGAGCGTCTTCACCCCAGGAATTAGATAACAGATATGAGTGAAGGTAGTCTATAGGATAGGAATTATTTAATATATTTATAAATGTGGTTGTAAATATCTTAAATAATAAACTTTAGTACGTATAAAAGTTTGCGCTTGAGTCACAATCTTTCTTAGGTATAATAGGGTTTGAGAGAGGGTTCAAACTCACGACCGTAAGTTCTACAAGTTAGGGCATTTGACCATCACGTCCCCGTTTTCCCGTAATAGGTGTAAAAGTAGTTTTAATTAGAATAGTACAGATTAATTAATGTTAGTGAAGTGAAAAGGACAAATACGCAAAGAAATTCCCAAATAAATAAACTCGCATTCGTCCAAGAAGTACAGAAATGTTTGATGTACACCTTGAAATTTTCACTAAATTTTAGCAAGCACTAAAATAACTAATTCTTGTATTACAGTGAATTAAAAATACCAAATTAGGAATAAATATTGTCGTCTCAGGATTTGATAAAAAATTGGTCGTGCAAAAGTTTTGTTACAAATCTTTCTTTTTGACCTTAATTTTTACTTTCTAGTATTAGCAAAAGAAATTACTGAACTACATTCAAGATTTGGGACTTTCGCAAAAACCTTTAATGGACGGCTTTAAACTTGATTTCTTTCTGCTTTAAGAATCAAAGGACTTTTTTGTTTTGCGTCTCTTACTTATAAGAAACATATCAAATAGTGAATTCGTGAAAATTATTTAAGATACAATTGGTTGATGTCGAACGAAACCTGAAGACTGTTTGAAAAGAAAAAATTGACAAAAATTATTTAAAAAGCAATCTTACCATTTTTTAAACGGCCCAGCAGTTCGGAATTAATTTACAAATCATAATTAATTTTGTTTAGCATTTAATTAAAGAGACTACCTACGGTGAATTATCATAAGGATAGCTGGCGACTACTGCTCCTCCATGAAGATTACCAGATAAAACGAACGGATTCTCAACTATCCATTCCATCATGGCCAAGGTTTCTGGTTGTCTTCCTTTATTGTCCTCATGTTCTGGAGTCTTATCGAACTGATCAGGGAAGTCTCGATTTAGGTCTACGCCATTTGCGTTATTGCGACCCACAAAGCCAGGAAGAGAATCACAATAGCCTTCCTATAAAAATATTTAAAAAATCTAATTTCATATTTGTGTTGCACATAAGTTCAACGAAAAAATTATTACATTATTTTTTTTTTTACGCCCGATAAATTGCAGATGTTAGACCGTCTTTATCCGTGAAATTACTACTTTTTGAGTACGACAAAAATAAAATTAGCGTAACATGAAATTTCATATTACCTGAATTTAACAAAACTTAATTGAATGTACAGAAAGCCTACTTATAACTACATAATCCAGGGGTCGGCAACCCGCGACCCTTAATAACTTTGTGTGGCCCGCCAAAGCAATTCAGAGCGGGCACTGGAATTGTATTTCCTTTTTTTTTCCTTTTAAGAATTGTTAAATTTTTGCTCTCTGACATTATTGTTGTTATATCATGTCGATAAAAATAAATTTTTTTCTCGTATATGATATAAAAGCACTATTTAAGTTACATTTGAATGTGACTCGCCAAAAATTTAATGTTGAAAATGGCCCGCCGTCCAAGATTGACCAAAAAAATTGTCAAAAAAGGTTGACTGAAAAATTTCTAATTGAAAAAGTGCTATGAAATTTCCACTTGTTAAGAGTATATTTTACTTCTAGCCATATAAAATATTTTTTCTATTGATCAATTATTTTAGTCAATTACACCAAAACAAAACCATAGTAAGGTATTTCTGAACTATTCGTCTTTACTCCATGAAACAATTAAATAGAAAAACAGCCTGTACATAAGTCGTCGAGAAGATAGAAGAGGTCTTTGGCAGGTCGAAGCATCTTTGGGAATGGCATTGATGGACTGATTAACTTTATAGTAGAACGCCAGGATGGCAATTTCATGAGGCAAATTATAAAATTAAACAAGAAATGTTCAAGCAGAGGCATCCTGGGATTGGCCAACAAATTTAAAGAGAGAAACATCCATTCGCAAAAGAATTTGGATAGAGAAGCCGTTGCACGACCAATTTCTAAAACGACTGAAAAATAAAATCTCGAACCACCAATCGTTCATATGGTTAAAATAAATAAAGAGCCCTGATGGGCACAGCACACATAAAGTCCTCCATAAAGTCCTGTGAAAATATCAATCACCCAATACGTTCCTGAAGATGCTTGTTGCATCTTGGAACCTGTTGTAAATTCGATCACCTACAAATAACATCTATAAGTCGGGTTAGAAAGATGATATAAAAATAATTATTATAATAATAAAATTTTATCATTCATCGTCATTTCTAATAGATGCATTCTCATCATCATTTTGTGATATAATAGATGCAATGCCTCAGCTTATTTCGTCTAAATTTCATTTCCAACATATTTTTAAGGTTTCATAAAAACCATTTTTTAATGATCTTAATGAGATTGAAATTCTAGAAAAAGATTTTTTTCTTTAAAAACCCTTTTTTGTATTTGTTAAATGAAATAAATACAATAAGTAAGATTCACGATAAGCATACAAACTTAATATAATCAGGCTTGACTCATGTACAAAAAAAAATCTTTAAATATAGCGCTTACAAAAAAAAATTGCTTTTTTTAATCTTGAAATATACAATGAGAACTGTGGATTTACCATATACGTGCAAAAGATATTCTAAATTAATGGTTATACCTCCTTCTTAATATCCATTTCTATCATTATAGGACTTTATTGTTGGCAAACGCAAAAAATGGTTTGTCATTTCTTGTTGCAAGACGAATGCCGAGATCAAATAAAAACAACTCACAAGAGTGGCAATTTCCGACCTATTTTTAATTTGGAAAGAGGGTCATTGCTGGGCCGAAAAGACCGTTTAACAAATGTGGTGGTTTTAATCCCATTTTCACCCTTTTTTGGGTGTAATAGGATGCGAGAGGAGGATTCGAACTCACAACTACTTGTCACAGCCAGGAGCTTTAACCACTACACTACTCCTCCCA
This sequence comes from Columbicola columbae, assembly GCA_016920875.1. NCBI lineage: Eukaryota > Metazoa > Arthropoda > Insecta > Psocodea > Philopteridae > Columbicola > Columbicola columbae. The sequence continues at coordinate 17,540,321 of JADMLL010000007.1, forward strand.
CGACCGTTTAACAAATGTAAAATTGAGTAGGCTTAAAGGTGAACAGAAAAACTGGATTTCTACAAAAATTTTTGAAATCAACTTTTGAGCTAAATACTCTACTGGGCATTAGTCTCAATAGGCACAATCTAGAAGAAATTTTAATAAAATTTTTATTACGTAACTTTTTGATTAGAAATTGAAAAGTAATCGTAATACAATTTCATTGAACAAAAATTTGACACTTCTCAAGAAAATAAGTAAAACATAAATAATTGTGGGTAAAGTTCAATTTGCCGACCAACACTCAAGATATCGAAGGTGATTTAGACCGAGCTGGTGCCTATTAATTTTGCCACAATTTTTCTTTTTTTTAATGTATCATTTATTCCGTCGTTAGCTTGCGATGACGAACATAAAAATTTAACTCAAGACTTGTTTTTCAAGTTACGAAGAAGTTTCAAGGCAAACTCGACTTAAATTTTGCCCTTTCTAATAATTTCCTTATTCAGAAGATATCATGTAATGAATGAGTAAAAACAACAAGAAATGACAATTAATAAATAAACAATTTCGTTCTTCACGTTCGATTTAGCGACTAGCTTGTAATTGCTGTTCTTTGTGTTTTAATTCAAGTTTTTAAAATTTCGAATTTGACATTGTTGTTTTTGTTTCATCATATTTTTACTTTTTTATACAGACTCTAAAGGATTCCCAAGAGTACGTCTTCGGTGCCATTTTAAAGGATAGGAAAACTAAATCGAACGAGTTTTCAAAAATTACAAGAGAATTTCAATAAAGACTGAAGAGAATTCTGGGTACGAATTAATCAAATTAAAACTTTATTTGTAGAAACAAATGGAGTTGTAAAATAAATCAGGCACTCAATCCATTAGTTAATCAGAAAATTATTTTTTTTCTTAAAATTTATTGAACTATTGATACCATTAGACTTACCACATGAACCTTCTCTACAATTAGACAGATACATCTGTATCTACGAAATTAAGAAAATGAAGATCTGATCATCTATTTTAAAGATTTGATCATATCATTATCATTTAATGAAGTTATTATGATAGCATTTTTTCAGGGTAATTTGTGTACAGAAAGTCAATGATTTCATCAAATTCCTAAACTCTTTCAGAGACTTAGTGAACTTCCATTTTTATCATCTTCTTGTAACATGACCATCACAGTCAGATGGAGAGTATTACAGTGTCGTCAATCTTTTAAAAAAGATTTTCCACAAATAAATTTTTATAAACATGACTGATCTTCCAAATTACATGTTAATTATTTTGCAGCATCTCATAACTGTATAATGAAAAATAAATTCAAGATGTTTCCAAAAATTAAAAAAGTTCCTCTCCAGTTATAATATACAATAAGCTTTGTTAGTACATCTGATTCATACTTTAAAAATACAGCAATGAAAGTAATAAATAAAACATTTAAGCAAATAAAATTTACAAAAAAATGTTATGTAGCATTTGAGGATAAAATACTAAAAAATTACAAATGATTATACTTGTCCAATGTTTTATTATAAATTAGTTAATTAAAGTAATAATGGAATGATGAATAAATGTGCTGAAAAATTTTTTCCTTCCTTCTCATCAGTTTTTCCTTACTTCAGTCACTTTGTAACCAATAGTATACTAACTGTCCACATTGATTACTTAAATGGTCACTTATACTAAACTAAGTATTGAAATAAATAAATAGCTACCCCAGATAATATCTTAGACTGATTGATTGTCCTCAACACTCTTAGCATCCTAGGATTTTAGCATCCCTTTCACTTGCTACATAGGACTTGTTTTAAATTTTTTAGTATTGTGGCCATAGTACGTTACAACAATAATAGTTGAAGCTGAAAATGATTAAGTAGTTTACCTGAGACATTTCAAAACCATCTGGGTTCATTGAAGGCACCAAAAATATGTCCGTTTGGTTAATTAGATTTGTAATTCTAGTATTCTTTCCATAATTTTCCAACAAGTAGTCTATTAAATACACTAACATTTGGCGACCCACCGCTTCGTCTCCGTGCATGTTTGCAATGTACTTGATCATAGGTTCTCCAAGAGATCGTTCACTAATATTTTCACTAATTTCAACGGCCCAAATATTCCGATTTTGTACAGATTTTCCTAAACTATGTAATTTAACCAAGGACGGGTATTTTTCGCTGACATGTTGTAGATAATCTGTTAATTCTTCGTAATTTAGGTACGATGGAACTGATAATTTATTTTGAAGATCCCGTTTAAAGAAGTTCGATCTGGAAGCACTAAAGTGACACAAAATAATGAAAGCACAAAAGAACAAATTAGGTAACTCCATTATTCTAATTCATCATAAAATCACTCGGTTCAGGTAATGTTACAATAATAACTGACGAGCATTCCCAACGAGAAAAGTTTTATGATTTGTTTTAAAACACTCGCGGTAAATCTCCTTTATTTAGTTCGTTTGTTCAAGGCCAGAGAGAGCATTTTGAAGTTCAAATAAATTCATTCTGGAACGGCATTTATACAATGTTAGGTAGAGTTCGTAATTTTTTTTTTGCAGAATTGTCAATTAGCGGTCACTTTGCAAGGTAGGCAAACTACTGAGAGATTTATTCATCACTATTTTTTTGACTTTTGAAACTTAAAATTGTCTGTATTTTTTTTTTTTTTTAAATCAAGGTTAATAAATGATTCGTTTTTATTCTTGCACAGTGGGCATTACACCATGCGTTCTGCTAAATGGTGGTCAATGTCTAAAACTGGGAGTTTTTGCTGTACGAAATCATTATAAAACATGTTTGTTTTGGCCTGTGTTAAATATTACAGGTCTATTGCGTATTCATCACCATGTCAGGATATAACAGACGGGTGGTTGAACAAGTTGTCCGTTCGACGAATAGAGCCTACGAAAGAATCACACTCTAGGATGTTATCTGATAAGGGTATTGTTTACGAGTTACAAACACACAATATCAAACCAGACTCCGTAGATACTTATTTGAAAAATTTGTAAGTTGCCGTTAAACTCTAGGAAAATTTTATACAAGTATTTATGTAAATATATTTCTCTGAGTATGTGTTTTTAATTTATGTAAAAATATTTTTTCATTTTACCCTTTTATGTAACTCTCATCACCCCTAAAAGAATTTTGACAAAATTTAACAATTTAAATTTGGAGGTTCTCACATTTAACCTTTTTTAAATGCTCTTTAAAGTTTTCTTTAAGATTTAAATTAACTGGTTATAGTATTTCTTTAAAGTAAAAACCAAGATATAATTTTTTTCAGGCCAGATTCATTTAAGAAATTGTGAAAAATGAAACAAATTTTGGCAGCCTAAAATTACATTGAAAATTTCATTTTCAATGAAGTAAAATACAGCCTTTGAGTAGCTTGATAATGTTCTTTAAACCTTTATTTAAATGATAGATATAAGAAACTTACTAGAAAAAAAATTCTTCTAGTCAAAAACAATTTTTCTTATGAATATTAGGGACCCTTAAATAATGTTTTTACACCTTGTTTGCCAATTTTTCATTTTAGCAAGCAAAATGTTGAGTTAATACATTCTAAGTCAGATTTGAAAGTTGAACTTGTTGGTTCATGGACTGTACTTGTAGGAGATATGGACCAAGCACTGCATTTATGGAAATACACTGGAGGCTATTCTGAAATTGATATTGTGAAAAGGGTTTTGCCTCAGGATCAGGTAAAAAATTTTATTTTTTTTTCTATTTCCAAAAAGGAATACACATGAAGGATTAAAAGATGTTGGGATGGGTTAGGTGTGTAAACTCTTGAAATTAATTAGTAATTCTAATTACTACTATTATCAGAGCTTTTTAGTTTTTTTTAATAAAATTCTTGATCAAATGCCATAAAAAAGCTAGAAATTGTGATTTGTAATAAATCAGGTAAAACTGCAAAAAACATACAATACTCTCAAATACATACCTATGTTTGTTTTTTTTTTTCAATCAGGACAACTTCAAACCATGTTTCAATCATTTCTTTTGTGGTCTGCTTATACTCTCTCATTTTCTGGCTACGTTCTTGCTAGAAATAGAGTTGAAGGACACTTTCTGCACTGCATGGGATTGGTTTTTGCTTGATGCTATTGAGTCTTGGTTGAAAAAAATTTTGTCTTGAGGGCTGGGGTTTTTATATTCTTATGTTTATTTTACTTTATTCATGTTTTTTTTTAAGCATTTTGTATAACTTAGGTCAGTGGTGCACAAACTTTTTCGCACTGTGACCCCTTCAGTAAAGAGAAAAATTTTGGAGACCCCATACATTCAAATACAATGTAGAGTCTGTGAATTTCTTTCATTTTATCAAATAAAAACATCATCAAGTTTGACACATATTAATTTTATTTATAATTTTTAGAAAATACTTTTCATACAACATTTATATAATTTTATACAACATAAAGCATGCAGGCATAATGCAGTTTATAAAAATTGGGCGACCCCTAGTTTGCACATCTCTGACCTAGGTAAACAGAACTTAATTTTTTGACTTGCTTTGGCATGTATTTTGTACCACAATATCGCAAATTCTTTCTATTAACATTCATAAACTGTCACTTTTAAAATGAAAAGAATTGAAGTGTAAAATTTTGTTGACAGATATGGTATGAGAATGTAATTATCTTTAAATACTTTCCATGCTCTCCAAATATCTCTTCTTCTTTTTTTTTTAAATAGTTTGCGCCGTTTTATTAAAAGACGACCGCCATGAGGCTCACCGCTGACAGGCGACGCAACAATAATGTATAAAACCACATAGTTATAGAAATACAAATACTAATAAATTTTTCAATAATACTATTGTTACTATAATGCTTATAAAAAATTTTACAATAATTATGTTATTATAACATCTATAATATTAGGCATATTTTTTATAATTTGTATATATAATTATGTTTATATCTTGTATATTTAACTTATGTATTCCAAATATGCTATTGCATCTATTGGTTTTTGTATATTATTATTCCGGCTACTAACAGGTTATTTATTTATTATTTATTTTAATTTTTTAAAATTTTGTTAGTAGTTTAATGCATAAAAAATTTCTGTACTTATTTACCATTTATTTTTAGTTTCAATTTTTATTTAGTTTGTTATTTCTAGGAGTAGTTCAATTTGTTTAAATCTTATTATTTCTTTTGATCTTTTATATTTAGTTTGATTCCAATTGATTTGGTTGTATAAATATGAAATAATTCATTTATATGTTTTTGGTGGTTTTGTAGTTGTCAAAAAACTGGTAAAATGTATTTGTATTGTTGTGTTGTGTTGGTGTTTGTGTGCTTGTATGGTATCGTCGTATTGGTGGGAAAGTATTGATGGTATTTTATATTTGTATAGTTGTTCTATTGACCGTGCCTGTGGATTTGTATCTGTCAAAACGTTGATGGGATATATATTTCCAAATCATTCTTTTGTTTCAGGATTATATGAGGTTGCAAAAAGAGAGAGGAGTTTTTTTAAGAGCGAGACACCTACAATACTTACTGAAATTTAGCTATTGGCCCGTAATAGAAAGTCGTACAGGAAATAACCTTTATGAAATAAGAAGTTATTCTTTAAAACCTGGCACTATGATAGAATGGGGTAATAATTGGGCTAGAGGAATTAATTTTAGGAGAAATTCTAATGAAGCTTTTGCTGGATTTTTTTCTCAGATCGGAAGGTTGTATAATGTTCATCACATTTGGTGTAAGTATCATATTCATTTAATAACTACTGTATCTTTAAAAGTCCTATATTTTTATCTATTATAAAAACTTAAAATTAGTATCAATTTAAACCGTTCATTTGTAATTACAATTATTTTTAGAAAAAAATTTATGTTTATAGTTAAGGAATGTCAGTTTAATGTAAAATAATACATTTTGTAGAATTCAAGCTCAACATCCCGATACAAAACTTAGTTTTAATTATGGACTCTAATTTAAGCACTGTTAAAGAAAGATCAAAGACTTGATAAAACAATTTAATTTTTAAGAGCTTCAGGAGACCTGTGCTTGAGTGGTCAGAACGCCTGATTACCAAACTAATACTGTGTAGTATTTTTTTTATTCAGAAAAAGAATTTTCTTGAAATAAAAGGGAATTGTTAAATAGGTAGCGTGTAAATTAGATTTAATCCTAATTAAAGGTAATCAAAAAGTTTAGCTTTTTTCTCGCAAGCTCGTCATTTAATGTAGCCATTGCGTCTGGTTTCCTTTAGAGATTTGTTTGCAGTGGAACCTCTCAAAACGAGTTTAATTCGTTCCGGAGTTTTACTCGTTATGCGAAACAATTTTTTCCATATAAAAAAATGTAAATTAGGACAATGCGTTCGATGGCCGAAACAAAAATTTATCAATGTTCGAAGCAACACTTTCCACTTTGCTTTCAGCATTTCTCTTATTTTACAACATTGTTGCTTTGTGAATTAATCACTCATATAAAAAACTGTGTTCTAATTCCAAAAGCTTGAGCTGAATCCAAGATAGAAATCATGGTTTGGAAAGAAAGGATGAGCTAAGATGTTTATGAGTATGAAAATGGGAATGAAAGAATTTTGGTTGCTAATGAAGAAAATAAGACAGGACAGGAGAAAGATTTAACTTCCCCATACATGTTGTTCATTTTACCAAAAATTACTCGTTATATGAAGCATTACTTGTTACGAGACATTTTTTTGCAATTCATGATGCTCATTATGCGAATTTCTCGCTATGAGAGGTTCCACTGCTTTTGAATTTATATATCATTATGTATACTTTGTCTAATTTGTTTGACGACAATTATTTTTAATGACCTTTTTTCTCGCTAGGTTATAAAGATTTCCAATCCAGAACAGAAACTAGAGATTGTGCCTGGAGGTCACCTGGATGGGATGAATGCGTGGCTTATACAGTTCCTTTAATACGAGAAATGCAAAGCAGAATATTAGAACCAACTGATTTTTCTCCTACCCAGTGACTTCACAAAGTAGAAATTAAACGATTAAAAAAAAATTTATTTGATAAAGGATCTGAACCTATTTTAAGTCTTAATAGAAATATTTTTTTATTACCCTTAGTTAATGTGTCACCTGTCTCCAAGTTTGAGACAAGTAGTTGGTCTAGCTTTAAAAGGGTTTTTATCTAGGGAATACACCAGTCTTAGCTCAAGATTGGATAGATGAATATTAAAAATAAAAATTTGAAAAATGGTGTTCTACACTGACTTGTAGGTCGAACTATTTTTGCAACATGCCTCGGAATGTCACTACAAACTATAAAAAAAATATACCGAAATATTTTGGGCAAGTTTGCCTACATGCAATAGATGAAAACGCAGCAACTTTAGCAAATCATTTTACAATAGCTTTTGTGCAACTTCATCTATGACAAACTTCTCTACCATGTATATAAATATGAACGCCTATGGAATAATAATACTGCGGGCTCAAATATTGTAGAAAAACTTCACTCAACCTATATCAAATTTTAATTTGTAGGTTTTGTTGTACCGAACACCAGTGAAATATTTAGTACGTATCAACCTTTTTTTGTAAGTATTTGTGAAATCATTATTAAAGCTAAAGTTATAATTTGTCTTTCAATTTTTGTGTTTAGATATGTTTCTTCCCCATTGCGAGACCTAATATTAGTGGTAAAAATGAGGCCCTCGCATTTCAAGTGAAATATAAGAAAAGATCAATCTTGGTCGAAAGGCAAGTCCATATTCGAAATCATCATTTTTGAGGAATATTCTGTTTTAGACATTTTGATGTTCTGTTGGGATAAAAATATTGATTACTTATTGTAAGCGTATTGATTACTTTTTAAATATATTAGGGCCGAAGTAATACACTCGTGATTAGAGTTGATTTTAAATCATTGAAGCCACAGATTTTTCTAAAAAAAAAGTGCCAGGTACAGAAGGCAAACCTCAAATTTTTTGGCGTAGCTACTATGACCCATCACATTACGAAACCTGTAAAGATATTATGTAAAAATTGTGAAATCCGTTAAAGATATTTTACTAGTAAACCAAGAAAACGTTCTTTACAAATAATGTATACCAAAAAATGTTTCATTAAGATGACTTGATAGAAAAATATGCGGTTAATAAAAGTAATATTTACACTGTCAAAAAACATCGATTTCTAGTTCTTTTCACTATGCTATTAAATAAGAAGTCATAGTTCAAGGCAGTACCTTTTCCCCATGTACAGGACTAAGTTGGGCGAAAATGATTTTTTTTACGATTTTATAGGAGAACAAGATTCTTTAATTTATAGTTTAAGAAATTAAAAAATACTCAAAATAAGTCAAACAACATTCTATTTATTTAGAATGGAATGTTGTGAAGATGTACTGAAATAAATTTACTAAATAAATTGAAATTTTTTATTTGTGTTTAGTCTTTACAGTTTGGAAACGAGACCTTTAATGAACTCGAATTTTATGAAGTTTCACAATTAGAGGTTAAAAATTTTTCAAAGTTACCTGTATTCGACAAATTGTAAATGAATTGGAAAAATAATGCGCATTTGTCCAAAATTTATCAAAGAAAAGAAAGAATGCATGCTCATGTTTTTTTTGAAAAATAGTAGAATGAAAAAAAAATTTTGTCCAGTATTTCTTAAGGAAGGAAAAGTATATATGATTTCAAAGAAAAAACAAATAATAATAATAATTGTAATAATGGTAATAATATATTGTTATAAAAAGTGGCTATAATAACTTAAAATGAATTCGAATTGGTAAACTATAATAAAAAAAACTACATCGCCTTTTCGTCTCAAAGTCTATGCAAAAATACACTACTATTTACATATTCAATTACATTTAAAAGTGCTTATTTAAAAAATTAAAAGGGTATCAAAAGTACCCTTATTCGTTGGAATTTTTTACTCTTTTATACATTTAAAAAAAATTATTCTATATTTGAATAAATTGTGTTAAAAACGTTTTTAGTGCAAATATATACTTTGTCAATTGTTTAAGCCAGTAAAAATTAATCTGAACATATCGGAGGGAAAATACAAGCTTAGTTAATTTAAGTAAGAGAACTGCTACTAAGAAAAATACATGCATTTAGTCCAATAAAAGAAAATTATAGCAGATGGCATCATCGTCTTTAATTTTTTAAAATTCAAGGATTATTTTACCCTGAGTCATCCAAAACAAATTACGCTGTAAGGTGAACATTTGCACAGCTGTAAGTGTTAAAATCCAATATTTCAATAGCCACTCTATTAATCATTTTTGTTTTTCTAAGGTGTTAAAAGCTTTGGATCCACTGATCCTAATTCATTTTGAAGTGAGATTTTGCAAGAAATACTATTAGTGGGTCTTTATGTTTGCAAACCAGCAATTTGATTCCATTCTCGCACAACAATTTTTTTACTTGGTTTTAAAAAAAGAAAGTATACTTCTGTGTGTGTAAAATTTGTCGCTAATATTTTAAAATCAAAATTCTGCTAATTTCAATGATTTTTATCTACCAGTAAATAAAGGAATTTCTATAATTGTTTTTCAACCAAAACAAAATCTAGTTTTACGACTCTAGTTTTAAAATGCTAACAGTTAGCTGTGAAAGACTTATTCCACACAAAACGTACTTTGATAACAATTGTATATTACGTTTGTATTAACAATGTTTGATAAGAAAAAAAAATTTTTTTGACGAAATTATACTCACGAAAGCTTAATACATTATAGGGAAACAGTAGTGGATTCGAATCAAACCTAAAAATTTTTTCCCCAAATGGTTTATTTTAAACCTTTTGCTTTACATTACACTAAAGTATTTTACAAAACAATTAAAAATGTACCCAAATGTACCTTTTCGTTACAACTGATTTTTTAGTAGAGTGAAATATTTAAATATCAACTCATTTTTTGCACTTAAGAGTGCACTAAAAAGCTTTTAATTTCGAGAACCTGGCTGGCCTACCCACGCATTATTTAAACCTTCGTTCCTTCAATTTATTTAGGCAATAATACCTAGTCCTAATAAATAATGTTCACCTTTTTCTTTTTGTTTACCATTCTGTCGACTGTTTTCAGGATGCCAGAGATGCATTGTGCATGACTTCATTTAAAATAAAAATATTTTACTTTTATTGAAGCCACAAATTTGCATTTAACTCATTTGCATCTCAACTTCAAATATTAGTTTTGAAAAATGCAAACTTGATCATCAACTCGTTAGTTTAATAACATTGTTGTAGTTGCTTTGAAATTTTTTTCTTTGATTTTATCCTCAAATTTGAATTTACACATAAAATGAATGGCGACTATTGAGTGCTTAGTCAAACTATTTTTCAGTGGTTTATCACCACAACAAATCTCTTTATGAACTTAAACTTAATATTTGTATTAATACTTATGATTAATGTCGAATATTGGATAAAGTTCTTTTCAATTTAACATTTTTACGACAAAGCAATTATTTTGGAAGCTTATTTCTTTAAAATTCCGTGATAAATAATTTTTAATCGAAAAAAAAAGACCTTCACAAAGATTTGGAAGGCAAATGCTCTCAGTATCAAACACATCTTTTTCAGAAATGTAGGCTTGACAGTTTATTTAAAATAGTGAAATGGCACGTACACGTTTTGTTAGTCCTTTGTTTTTACATATTTCCTAAAGCTCTCAATAATGCAAAACTTCAAATTTAAAAGTTTTTTTTTAAATGCTACGTTTATTCTGCAAGGAGGCACTAATCCGATTTCCCGCTGTAATGATTGAGACAAGAACAGACTTAGTAAGAAACGTCTTCTATTTTTTTTTCATTTGCTTATTAAAATTGTTAAAGAGGTCCTTTTATAACTTGTGGTGTTACACCATACATCGACCTTAATAAAGAGTCGAGTGCATTTTAACCAAAAAATATTAATGTTAGTAATTCTTTTGGCTAAACAGGGTCAAATTTTTTGATGACTAAGCGAATTTTATTTCATTCAACCAAAAATTTGACAAGGAGTGATAGCTAAAAGAATTACTAACAATACTAACATTAATGGTAACAGCCGCGAAACTCTCAAAACTCATCTTACTCAAAAAGCACTCATATTTTCATATTAATATTTTATCCGGCAAATAAAATTTCATCACTTTCACACAGCGAAAAATTTATTACGCTTAAATTAATAGGAAAAACGAAAATGAAAATAAACTGACTTAAGGGAAAAGACCTTTGGTATAGTACGCATTGTACCTACAAATAATATCGATTATTTTTATCCACTAAAATAATTATTCTCAACAATAAATCCGCACACCACAGTTCCATCAATTTTGAAAAATCACCTTTTAATTAATACTGAGAGTACAAAAAAAATTTACTCAGTCCCTGCAGCTTGGGCTTAGCCACCCCTCATTCGGTTCTTTTCACTAAACTAAAGAAAATAAACATTTACCACATTTAAGAATATCTTTTTTTAGTGTTGCTTATACCACGTTTTCGTCCACATGGTTTTAAACTGATCGGTTTAAATAGAGAAATGAAATTTAACAAAAAAATATTTAGGAAAGCTTTAGGAATTAGTACTATATTCGTTTTTTTAAAGTTCTTATGTGAGCTATCTATCCATTATATCGCGTAGCTGGCTAATTGCCGAATCAAGAGGCGGAATGCATCAACCATATTCAGTACGAAAATGCAAAGATATACTAGAATGTTCAAGAGAAAAAGAACATCAGGGAAAAAATACCACAAAAGGAATTTTAAAAATTCTTTATAGTACAATAGGAATGACGGACATAACTTAGAGGTGAATTCAATGACCATATGTTAAATCAGACGTTATATAAAGTGATGATCCAAATTTAACAATCAAGATAAATTGTTTAAAATTTTTCACTACCATTTAGGATTTAAGCAGCATAAACACTTCGGTGTTGAAAAAGCTGCTTTTGGAAAAAAAAAGAAGAAAAAGAAAAACAACTTTACCTTTTGATAACAATTCAAATATTTTATACATGTATTACTTTCATTTTGCATAACTGTTCATATGACCTGAACGTTGAAATTTACTGCGAGATCGTGAAAAAAAATTACAACAGATTTTTACTTACAGACAACTACGATTTTATTTTAATGTTATTAAACCTGTGAGTTGTTCACTTGTTTAATGAAACGTGCATTTGTTTCTTTAACAAGAAAGTCTTTAAGTGATGACCAGAAAGCTGGTAAATAATTTAAGAACAAACAATTTCGATAAAACATAAAATTTAACTGCTCAATTTTCTAAAAAAAAATAATAATAATAAAAAAACAACCCATGTTGACTGATTCTAATTTTACAATTAGATTTTACCAATTCCTAAAAAATTGTTTTCGAGTACGACCTGAAAGACTGACTAGAATTAACTCTGCACTTTTTTCAAACACCACCTTAGTAACAGAATACACGATCAGTTTTGTCTATTAAAATTTCATTTCTCTATTTACTATATTGCATTCTGACATTATGATAATATCCTGTTCAAGGACATACATGGTTTTACTAAACCTGGTGTACGGATGGTTTGGAATTGTAAAATTATAGTAATAATAAGCTACTACGAAGATCTTCGATCATGTTAGAGGCTGGTTGGCGGAAACGACGTCGAACTGTTGCTGTGTGTTAAACTAAGCATTGAACCAGAGATACTATCGTCGTCTGCGTAATGTTCTTTGCAAGCCTCAGAAATGGCTAGTGCACTGTAATAATATTATACTCTTTGTAACAACTGACTGAGTGGAGTAGTCGCAAACCACAGGCGAGCCTTAATGGATTTAAAGTTTTAATTTGGACAGTGAAATTTTCGTGTTAGCTCTTTGGGGCACGGGATTATAGGTAAAAAATAGACCCAAGTTACACGGTAATTTTATCGGATTTTAAGTGAAATCAATTAGGTATATTTTGCGCACCCCCTCCCACACACATTAGAAATAGTCAACTTTGCACTTCTTTGTGTGTCCACTACACACGTGCTCGGTCGGTCACATATCTCATTTATTTTATTTTTTTACCATAAACTCGTCTTTCCGCTGATCTTAGTCGACTTATCAAATCCCGGTAGTGTCAGAGATGGTTGTTGGATAATTTTGTATTTTTCGACAACACGTACATTCGTCTGGTTGCAGTGGCTCATTATTTTTCATGAAATATTTGATTTGTCGTCGGAAACAACTGTCAAGGACGAAACATCTATGGCCTTTCTCGAGATCTTCCGGAGGGTTCAATGACTGCAACCCTGTCCTGTTTTATTTAGGGTTGAAAACCCTGTGCATAATACATTGCTCGAAGACATTGTTAACTGCTTTACGTAAATACGACGAAATATAAAACTATGTATATGCAGTTATTGCAAGATTTCGGAGATGGGCGTAAAAAGGGTCGACCATGTCGTAAAATACAATAGAAAGTCGGGACATATTTAACCCCACCATGCCCCAAAGAGTTAAACAAAAAACTTAGCATATAAAGATATAGAGAATCGTGTCAAAAGTGCCTATTTAAAAAAGCGCCTAAAGTGACCTGACCATATATTCAACCTTTGTTTACAAGGATAACCTAAACTTTAGGAGGTGTGATGGTAGGTACACGCAGTAACCTAAACTTTTTTTTGGTGTAGTGGTTACAGTGCCTCAGAAGTAGTTGTAGTCATGAGTTCTGGTTCTCTTCAACATCATGTTATATTGAAAGGCAAAAGACGGGATTAAAACTCAAAATAAAATAAGATAATCTACACTTTAAGTTTAGAAAACAATTTATAGATTAACACAATACTGAAAGTTTTTGAGAGTTAAATTATCGATTTTAAAATACAAAATTAGTGGTGGTTTTAATCCCCTTTTTCACCCTTAATTCTTGGGTATAAGAGGATGCGGGAGAAGGATTCGAACTCACGACCATTTGCGTTCAAGTCAGAAACTTAACCGCTACACTACTCCTCCCACGATTTTAATACAGAAAATTATGCATTATATTTTGCCTTTGGAATCCAAATCGTCTCCACTTTCCCACACGTCGTCAGTCTCCCTCGTGTTCTACTCAGGTAGAAAAATTTGAACTAGATATTACAACCTTTGTCAATTTTTCTTGTTTGGCAGAAAAAATTGACTTACGTAAATCACATTTAAAATCCATATTCATTTTTTTTTACCTTATAGCTAGTCTTCTTACCTAAATCCTAATTTATCTGATTCCTCATCAAAATGTTCTATTTCTCTATGCTGTCGTTCATGTAAAAGTCTTATTCTTTCGGATCGTTCTTTTAAAAATTGTTGAGTTTCTTGATCCATCTGCAACAAGGGGTATTCAAAATTTAATACGTGTTTTTTTTATATAGATGCGTTCCAAGTGAAAAAAGAATAAAGAAAGAAAAAAAAATTACCTTTTGCTCTAATAAAGATCTCCTAACTGCCACTCTGTCTTCTAGTTCTTTTCTCTCCCGATTTCTTTGAGCGTCAGACTGCATTTTATTTTTAGACTGATAGGCCATTAAAATTTCTAATTCGTAATGCAGTCTATCTTTTAAATGATGACATTCTACCTCTTGCGATTCATCCAAACGTATCTAAATAAAAAACAGTACCTATTTAGAGGCAACATAAAAAATAGGAAGCCAGAAGGGTGACAAAAAACTCTTAGGAAGTATTTAAAATAAAGAATGTTACATAAATGTTGGACAAAATTTAATCAATAATTTGTCAACAATGACTGTCAAATTTATAAAGTGCACACAGTAGAGACAATGAAAAATCAGGAACACAGATTAGAACAAAATTATTTGATTTTATCTCATAGTGTTGCTAGCATTTATTAGTCATAGCAACCTAAGTGATTGATGGTATTAATGCCGAAATGGAATAAAACCACTATTAACCTTTCTACCTCTTTTATAATCAGCTATAATCAAGCTATTCTGGAGAAGAAAATAAAGAAAAACTTTGCTTATGGTCTAGACAAGCAACTCCTTATATGTACCATGAAAGAGTATCTAGCGCACTTTCTTTCTATTATGTCATCGAAAGAAATAACTGTGTATAAGAAATTCTTTTCCCTTTTTTAAAAAAATTTTTTGGGCAGGAAGCAACTCTGCGTCATGTGTGTGTCAAAAACGTTTTTTGTACTCAATAGCCCTTTGGCCAGTTTTTCCTTCAAAATGTCTCAAACTTTCTACTATAAATTGTAGAAAAAAACTTCCAAGGTACTGAAAGATTTTGGTACATATTACTAAACATCTAATTTATCATCTTTAGAGGTGAGGCTAAATTGAATGTAATTTTACTCGTAACATAGCAATTATAAACATTTTCAAGAAACTTATACACATTTATGGCCTGTGTATTGTATGAAACTTACCGATTGTTTTTGTAACATTTCCGCGATACTTTGCTCATATTGATCACCCAATAATGCTAGTTTTCTCCTTTGCTCTTCTTTTAATTTTTTTATAACCGCCTTTTGTTCATCTTTGGGAGTCGTTTGCAGAATTTGTGACTTTAAAGCTTTATATTGTCTAGTTTGTATCTTACAAGTTTCCCTAAATTGCTTCCTAATTTGCATTTCTTTTTGCTACAATGAAACAAAAAATTATTAAAATTGCATTACCCAAAATTCAAGTCTACAAAGAAATAAGAATATTCAAGAAATATTCAAAGAAATTTTATCCCAAATTCTTTAAAAATTCCGCAAAAATAATATTATAAAATATTAATTAAAAAATTGAAAAGTAATAAAATTAAATAACCCAAAACTCAAATATCAACAACTAATGAAGTTGGCGACATTTTTTTAAACATCATAAATAACCACCAGTATTTTTTCATTTTTGATAACAGATAACTCCAATTAAAAAAAATTGTAAATTATGAAACTAAACTATGATTAAGGTCCATTATGATTCTTCCCATTATAATACTGCAGAAGTTCTACAACTGTTGGAAACCTATTTTTTAAGCCGTGAAAAGGCAACGCTTTATACTATAAACCATAAGTATTTTACCTTTAAACTTTTAGGTTGTTGCTTAAGTTCAAGAGCATGTTTTTTTCTTAGTTCCCTTTCTGCCCTTTGCATATAATCCTGCTGATTTTGAAGCTCCGTTTGATGTTGCTTGTGAACTTGCTCTTCCTTGAGTTGGTGTACGGCCTTCTGTTGACGATATTCCAGCTCCTGTGTTTTTTCATGATGTCGTAAAAGCATTGCATGGGCTTGTTCTAATTGTTGTTGTCTTTTTTTCAATTCTTCTCTTAACAATTCTTGTTCAAGACTATGAAAAGCTAAAGGTTTTTTTCTCCTAAATTTTCTCATTTCTAAATCCAAATATTCCTTTTGACCCCTAATCAACCTTTGTTCCTCCTGAGCTTCCAACTGCTTCATATTTTCTTTCTGACTTTGCAAAGCAGCATCTCTTTGTCTCTTGGGTGTAGCTTCATCCAAACTCAGCTCTCTTTTCCATCGCTCTTTATTAGTTTTGTATTCCTTCTTTTTTTGAGTTTCGAATATTTTTCTATCGGCTTCTTGCTTACCACTAATTTCCTTATGCAATTTCTTTTCAGCAGCTGCATTTTGTTTGAACTAAAAAAAAGGCTACGTATATGTCACTAGGTCAGGGCTTTTAAACTATGGGTCGCGACCCCAATGGAGGTGTACCAAGCATTCTGGGGTCGCGAGAGATTTTGATGTCAAATATTTAAATACCATAATTTTATACCATCCAGATGCATTCAAAAATTGCAATTTTGATGAAAAAATAGGGCTTTTAATTTGTGTAACTGTAATAAATAAAATTTTATAACTTATTGTGTAGTTTTTAATTTTACATTTTTGTTTCTAAACGAATTCTGTAACCAAAATTTTAATATGTATATGAATATTGTTACCTAATTAATAAATCACCAAAAAAATATTCATTTATCTCTCTTTTACATTTACATGGGGTCGCCAGGAAACTCGAAATCATAAATTGGGGTCGTGAATGAAAAAGTTTAAGAAGCCCTGCACTAGGTAATTACTTCGTTTTGACCCAGCCTAAAAAATTCGGTTCGGTTCATTTCAATTTTGTTTCACCTTTGATAATGCCAACAACTTATG
The DNA here is from genome assembly GCA_016920875.1 of Columbicola columbae. Taxonomy (NCBI): domain Eukaryota; kingdom Metazoa; phylum Arthropoda; class Insecta; order Psocodea; family Philopteridae; genus Columbicola; species Columbicola columbae. The sequence continues at coordinate 17,557,402 of JADMLL010000007.1, forward strand.
AATTCGGTGAAACATTTCGGTTTAGTTATTTGAAATGCGTAGCATTTATTAAGTGAATATGTTTATAAAAAAACAAATAATAAATAAAACTTCTTTTCAAGTGAGTCACAAACACGAAAGCTTGAATCAAATCAATAAACCTTTCACTTAAAAAAAAATTGAAATGAACAGCAGTAGACAGAAAAATGTAGTAATACATACAACCTTCGGACTTACATTTTTAAAATGTATACATTCAAGACAATTTCTTAAAAAAAAATGATAACCTACCCTCCTGTCTAACTCTTGCATGTGCTTGACTTGCAGTTTTTCAAGTTCTTTACTAAACTGCTGAAGCAACGTTTCATACTCCTTATCTAGCAACTGTTTATGTGCATCCATTTCAATTTTGCAACGTTCCTCTAACTTAATGAGTGCTCCTTGGTGTTCTCTTCTCATCCTTTTGTATCCTGTCATTTGCTCATGCATTTCTTCCTGCATATGTTCTTTCTGCTGTTTAGTCACAATGGAAGTCGTCCGAATAGTGGCGAAATTATTTCCTCCATGATCCCCAATCGTTCTTGAATTGCTTGCCTGATAAAATAGTATCAAACCCATTTATACGCCAATTTCATACTCGAAGTTTAATATTGCTGAACACAAAAACCCAGTACATAATTAGAAGCGCTTGTAAACATTTACGGCAAAAAATTTCCTATATATACTATACCATATTTAAGATTGTAAATAAATTGCAAAAAGTGTTAGTGTTTTCCTAATTTTACAGCTAATGAAGCAACATTAGCTGTAGGTAAATAGAGTAAGATATAACGTTCCAAATCTGTGACGCCTCAAACAACGTAAGAATATAAAATATGACTTCTACTTAGACAAAAAAAATGGCAGTAATTGGCTCAATCAAATCATACCTTATGCCTGTTTCTTGAGTTAGGATCTGCGGGAGGCAAAGAATTTGTACTACTACTTTGTGAAGAAGCACTGACACCCATCGAATGAATAGAATGTTCGGAAGTGATACTATTGCTTTTGCTCGAGTCTCCTCCAGTTTGTTCATCCGGTGTATCTATTAATAATCATAATTAAAATCAAATAAATTGAATTTAAAACTACATTAACAACCAAATTTAATAAATACTAAAACAATCTGCTTACAGATAGGATTGACACAAATATTTTCTGCTCACAAAACCTTGCCTTGGTACTCAAACTGCGGGCCACCAAGCTCTACTGGGTGGCCCATTGTCCCAGTGGAAACCGACTGAGTGAAAATTTGTGAAAGGTCGATTGCTCATTGTTAAGTCTAAACCCAGAAACATAGTGCCTGACTAGTACGAAAATGTTAGGGCCTGTGCTCAGAAACTGCTAACATCGTCTCCCTCAAAATATCTTTCCGAGGCAATATACAGAAAATACATTCAGAAGCAGACAGACAGATGTACATAGAGATGATGCCCTGAGGGTGGACAGTATGCGTCGAAAGCCGGACTTGTAAAAGCTTCCTTTTTTTCTGATAAGTGGTGTGACCCAGTCGAAATGGTCACAATGGAAATTTGGCCCGGGAAGGAAAAAGCTCGAGTACCAAGGCTATATTGTGTCACACATTTCGAAACTTACCATCAGCATCACCAACAGTACTTTCATTTTCTGAAGAATCTATCATTAATATTTTCTTCATTTTTCTATAATTAAGATTGTCTAGTTCTCTCACGGCAGCTTTGGTTCTTTGTATCAAATCTATTAACACATGTGGCGATCTCTGCCTTGTCACAAACTGATGCTAAAACGAAATTTCATTCTTCTTAGTAACAAAGTACTAATGGATGGTTTTGGGAAAATGCATAACTTAAACGATATGTAAATTTTAAACGATTGATGTGAGATTTAAATTAAAAAGTAGAAAAAGTGAATGGAAATTGTTCTCAACACATTAAAAAAAAAAAAAAAGAATTATCTATTTACCAGGAATGCACTAAAAAAAAATAAATAATTCAATTTTTTAAATACTTTTTTCTTACTTCTCTCTCTCGGATTTTTCGAGTTTAACGTACTTTCTTCTCCGTGAATGACCTAGTCACAAGTTAAATCGAACTTACAAAGTGCATAACAGTCAGTAACGAATAATTAAAAACAATATCAATGAAAAATAAAGAAATATGAGTTAGATATTGTTTTCTAAAAACTTAAATATCCTATCAGTTTAATTATTGTAATGCTATAATGTGGTAGGAGTAGTGTAGTGGTAAAACTTCCTGACTTGGACGCAAATAGTTCGAATCCTCCTCCCGCATCCTGTTATATCCAAAAAAGGGGTGAAAAACGGGATTAAAACCACCACTATATTATAATGCTATAATTATACATATAATTAATATATAACATTGAATACCAATATAATTACTTACTGACAACAGCTTTCCAGATGTGGGGCGATCATTAGGATTTTTTTTCAAACAAGAGTCAACAAAATGCCTAAACACTTCACTCCATTCTGGAGACTGAAGTTGAGGAGTATCATTTTGAGCGATGTGGTATAAAGCGCTCATAGCATTCATATTAAAATATGGCGGTTTTCTTTCGGCTGAAAGATATTACGATATCATTTAATAAAGCGATTTCACACTAAATACAAAAAGTAAATAACACACACATAGAGAATGTTTGTGTGTTCGTGTTTGTGCCACGAAAATCCAAAACCGATATTTTGGACGAAATGGGCACACCTATTAATTACAATTTAAGGACTAACACTACTGAGGCCCTAAGTGTCTTTCATCATAGTTACTTTACCAGTAAAACAATTAACACTGATTTTTACAAAACAATAAGACGACTAAAATATTAATACTAGGTTTACCATTACATTTCAATATATGAAAAACCTAGACTGTGTATTTAGCTAACATAAAAATATGGTATGGGCTAGTAAATAAACAAATTAATATAAAATACCCAGTTCAACACAAGTGATTCCCAATGACCAAACATCAACCTTTCCATCGTATTGTCCTTCATCCATTGCTAATATAACCTCAGGAGCCATCCAATAAGGTGTGCCAACAAAACTGTTAGCTGGACACTTAATGCTAGCAGAACCAAAATCAGCTGGAAAAAAAAAAAAAAAAATTTAACTTTTATCATCTCTTATTTTAATATTCGTTGCAAGATGAGACTACAATATAAAAAAAGAACAACCGAGGAGTCCTTTTAAAGTTTTTCAATAGTATGTTTCAAAACTGATTTTTTTTTGCAAGAGTAACATAAGAAGCCTACAGAATGGATTGAAGGGATTAACACTAGATTTACCAGCTTTTACCACTAGATTAACCAGTCAAAATGACTGGTGTATAAGAAAAAATGCTAATTGTGGTTTCCAGTCTTTCTTCACTCTTAAAAATTGACAAAAAAGGTTAAACTATATTAATTGTAACATATAAATGACATTTTCACTTAATAATTAATGTAATTTATACTGTAGATATTGTCAAATAACAAAACATTTAATTATTTGCAATTTCTACATATGTAGACTTTCTGTTTGTACACTTTCCGCATGTATTTCAAATATTTACGGTCTTATTGTTATTATACAATCCTATTTGACACCATTTGCGTACAGAAACGGCGCCACTTATACTTGGTACATTAGTTTACTATATTCTGAAGCAAGTTCTTCTGCTAATTGAAACTGAGTCTTTCCGTGAGATATTTTCTCCGGCTGTTTTTCTGTACAAAATCCACCTGTTTATTCCAGCTAAATCTAAAATATTAAAAAGCACTTGAAGTAGTTACCTTCCGGAACCTAATTTCATTGTATATTTTCGCGCCATTCAATCACTGACATCGATGCCAAATTTAGTGTTATTATAAAAAGGGACGGTTTCGGGTAATTTCTTAGCATCTCTACTAATTTTAACGTGTTTATGTTTTGTACTTAGTATAAGTACTTTTTATACTTGCACTATAGTAAGTGTTTTTGTACTTACAAACGGTGAGTGTGCATCCGTTGGATTGGTAGGACAACGTTGAGAAACGTGCCATTCCGTCTTTTTTCAATAGGCAATTTTTCGGCACTTCCCTCTTGTTTCCACATATTGTCCCAACCAAAAAAGTGTTTTTAGTTCTTAATTTCAAAGCCAAAGAAGTACTTGTAAAAAAATTATCGGTTGTTACAGTTCTACTTTTCATGGTATATGGTTCAAGAAATTTCATAACGACAAATTCGCTTACGGGTGTAGATGCATTTCGAATCTCATCTTTTCCTAAATACGGAAAGCTATTTACCACATATTTGGTTTCGACATCAAACTCCAGCCAAAATTTTATGCCAAATTTGTAAAGTTTGTTTGACATATACTGGGTAATTCCGCATCTGGCCTTTGTTGGAAAAAGTTTCACATCCACATAATATAAGCTTCCGATTTGAAGCAATTTTGAAAATTTTCAATAAATATGTACCAAACTGCTGACACTAAAACTAACTTGTCTGTTTGCTCCTCTAATTTTTTTTGTCAAAATGAATTTATCGCAAAATCTCAGTAACATCATGTCTACTCATTGTGACGGTGAAAAATGCTGGTCCCCACTCGTTTTTCCACAAATATTCAAGTCTCAAAGTATTTCCTTCGTACGCCCCATACTCATGGGTGCTATATGTGCTGTATAGGTCTCATGATTGCTCGAAATCATACATTATTTCATAGAAAAATCATCCATTTCTTCACAGAAACATGCACCAGTCATTTTAACAGGTGCTGATATAAATAGTAGTAACAAAAAATATATGGGTTACTAATATATATACAGTAACATTTAGTTCATAAAATGTTTTCTCTACTTATACCTTTAAAAGTCATAACATCAATTCGGAAATCAAATATTATTGATGTAGTAAGAATTTTGCATCGAAATAGCACGACCAGTCAAAATGACTGGTCTGGTAAATCTAGTGTTAATGGAAACGATTCCATTCATTGCAAACGTTTGACGCTGTTCCCTTGTCATTTTTCCTCATAATATAAGCGAAACAATATAAGTATAAAAATCTTGATATAAAAATTCGCCACAGATAATTACAGTGCCTTGCTCTTAATTTTTGCAAGTTTACAATGTACTTATCAAATACTTTTAAAATAAATGAAGAACTGAAAAGTTTGAAAACGAAAAACAATCCTTCATAAAAATGGATTCTGTAGAAAGTTATACATATTTTTTACACCCTCACTACGGTTATTAAGGTAAAATTTTGAGCAATGATAATACAGAAAATGATAATAATGAAAATTAGAAACAATTAGAAGATAGACTGATAGCTTCATCTGAAAGAAAAAAGGAAAGAAACGTAAAACTAGAATTTAAAAGGAAAGAAAAAACATGAAAAAATTTCTCATTTACTACGTTAAATAAAACATAACTAAAATTACAACGTACGCAATATAATTAGTATGAGTAGATTCAAACTTTCGGAGTCGTTATGCCTTGTACTAAAAAAAAATCAAGAGCAATACTATAAAATGCGATAATTCATTTACATACCTAACTTGACAGTGCCATTTTCCGTTAGCAAAATATTTCCCGCCTTTACATCCCTGTGTATCCTACCCAGGGAGTGAAGATAGTTTAGTCCCCTCAAAACACCTTCACAAATGGCAGCAATTTCTTCTTCTTTCAAAGGTCGCTTATGTACTTCTATTATATCAGAGGCAGATCCTAAACAATATTCCATGACAAGCTGAAATTTTGGTGTAAAAGAGTCATTGATTATAAAAATTTTCAAAATTATTTTCTTTTTAGTTAAAAAAAAGTGAAAACTTCATGGCTATTCAATTGACTTCTGACGTCTGTTCAATCGAAGTTGAGATTCCATATGTAGAACAATTACAGTAGAACCTCTCATAACGAGAAATTCACATAACGAACAACAAAAATTGCAAAAAAAAAAAGTCTCTCTCATAACGAGCGACATGTACATGACGTATCCCCTGACAGGTAGAGAAAAAGACTTCCAAACTCCAAAACAGGACACATTCCAAATTAAATCTTTTTCTACCTGTTTTATTTTCTTCACTACCACCCAAAATTCTTTCTTATTCACTTTCATTCCGTTTCAATTTTTTAAACTTCTCAGCTACTGCCTTTTTCCTTTTTATTTCTTTCCAAACCATCCCTTCCATTTCGAATTCTGTTCTAACTTTTGGAATTAGGACATAATTTTTAATATGAGGGATTAATTCAAAAAGAAAATCTTTTGAAATAAGAGAAATGCCGAAAGCAAAGTGGAAAGCGTTTCTTCGTATATTGAGGAGCATTACCCTAAATAAGACACTAGCCATGCGCCACGAAATTCTTCATATTTTCATCAAATTTTGAAGCGTCCGCAAATACAAATAACTCTAGGCTGCATTGTAGTAAAAAGAAATGAGGTACTATGAGAATGTGATTAATCTCACATTTGACAACAATTTTTATGTATTTTCTTATTTAATAAATTGTAAACTAAATTTTGTTCGGGGTTTCTGGTTTCGCCTGGAACGCATTATTCTGATAACATTGATTTATATGGAAAAAATTGTCTCGCATAACAAGTGTTTCGCATTGCGAGTAAAACTCCGGAACAAATTAAACTCGTTATGAGAGGTTCCACTGAATATAGTATTATTATGAAAAACTTGCCCAAGCTGTGTGATCTCGTAAAAAACACCCTTTATATTCTATAGTGTTAGGGTGTTTCAACTGCCTTAAAAAACGGATTTCCTTTAGGATATCTTGCCATTTTTCGAGGCTTTGCTTTCCTAAATAAGACATCTTTTTTATGGCGACTATTTCTCGAGTTAGAAGACATCTGGCATAATAAACAGCTCCGAAACTTCCGTGACCTATTTCACGTAGGTCTTCAAAGATTTTTTCAGGATCCTCTTTGTCAAAAAGTTCCGCAATTTCAGGATCTTTCAGACTTCCCGGTCTGGCGACAGCAGGCATTCTGAAGCTGATTTGACTCAAAAGGGCTGGTTATAACAGATTAAAGTTTTCTGTTTTCAAATAAACCAAAACTTCCTATGCCACTACTTCTCCTGAAATTATATAGTATGAAGACAATAAGTGTTACAGAAATATGGGCAAGACAGCTGGAAATCAAATGGCACCAGTGAAGATGAGTGAACATTATGCTTTTTAATGAATTAAAAACATTTGAATTGCTTCTTTAAATAATACTTTTCTTATAAACCTATATCATTCAATTAAATATAAAAAATATTTGCAACTGGCTTGACCAGTTCTATGCAGATTTTTAAAGTTAACTCCCACCAATCTTTTGCATAGATGTTCTCTTTCAATTCAAACCCAATCCTGTTACTATATATTTTATGTATTTACTATTATATATCTCACAATAAATTTATTTTTATAAATTCTTCTTCCTTCAATTGCCACTCTATCAAATTTCATCTGAAACTTTTTATAAAATTTTTACAAACTCAAGACTAGTTGAAGGTGTATTGATCTGTGAGCTTCACATCACTCAAAGAAATGAAAATGTAAAATTTTTGATTATTTAGAATGAGTCCATGCAGTAATATTTGCTTCAGGGAGTTGCCATGAATTATAATTCAGTTAATTAAATTAACATGATTTTAAAGTAGTTATCATTATTAAATCCCAAAAACAAAGATAAAGTTTAATATGTTTGTGGAAAATGAAATTGAAATTTTAAAAATTAATAAGATTAATGCTTAAACTTGAATGAAGATGTTTAAAAGAAAACATCACAAGAACTTTTAAAAAAGTGTTGGTGTTAGTTAAAAAAAAAGCATTACACATTTAAAAACATAAAATGTTCTGCCTCATTCACAAAAAACTAACTAAAAACTTACACAAGGTATATTAAGAATTATTTGTATATTATATTCAGTATTTTTTTTTTATGCACCAATATGAAAAGAAGAAAAAATAACAAGTACCTGTTTATGTTGTAAAATTTAAAAGTCCCTGTTTACATACAATTACTTAAGAAGTCCTATTACTTGTGAAATTACAAATTGTATCATATGAACTTAAATTTCAAGGGCTTAAATGAAATTTGTCCTAAATAATTGCCAAAGAAACAAAACAAACAGAAAAGCCCTTTACTAAAATGGGCAGTATACGTTTTTGCGTTTCAAAATACTGATTATAAACATTAATTACATGACAAAATTCATCATAAATGATTTTTAGGGAGTGAGTTATAGGCATGGCTACTTAGGCTTTACATTTCCTGATTTTTTTTAATCTTGCAAACAGGAAATGACAATACATGAAATTGTTGCGGTTTCCCAAATTTTCTACTTTAAAAATTTAGTTTTACAAACTCTGTAAAAAGACGTGTCGATACTGAAATCATATTTATTATTTAAAGGAGTGAGCATTGAGAAAATGTAAAAGAATGATCAATTCCCAATTGCTTCGTGCATAAGCCATTTTGTTTCCAGCATTTTAAATACTTCAATTGGATATGACCTTTCAACCACTAAGTAAAAAAATGACAAAATTATTCAACTATTATCACTTCAAAAATTTTATAACAAACCTACCGTATATCACGAATTGATGTTACCTCTTAATAACAACAAATGAAAAATTAAAAGACATTACGAATATCACTTACTGAACCTTATTCATGAATTTATCACTATTTCAAAATGGCCGTAAAGCTATAACGCATGCGCATATAATGATCCAAATATGTATTTCTGTATAAAGATTCATACAAGTTTTTACGGATCATTCTCAAAAATATATATATTTCATTAATCAAAGCATATAATGTATTTCTAATTTGTTTGCAATAAGTAACTAAGAGGTAATAACCATTCTCTCGTAAAATATTTTATCGATTTTTAATTTCTAAATGTTTGAAAACTTACGCGTAAAAAACCTTAATTGGCGGAATTCCAACCAACTGGTCAACGTAATATACAGGTGATATTAACTAATTGTATTTTTATACTGATTTGTTTAAAATTGAACGTCACTTTTAGACCCAATTAAAAGTTCTAAACGAGAAATTAGGTCTTGCAAAAATTGTAAAGATTATTGCACCCTGGAAAAAAATCTTTTTCACACTCTTAACATGAAACGTACTTTTTTGTATTGTGTGTTATATCAAGAAATGCTTCTTCAGTGTCTTCGTCAGCCGTTGGGCTTTCCAGACCTGGTCCTCAAAGCATTAGTAATAAAATCTCAACACTGCTGTAAATATTAGACGAAGTCAAGAATTTGCTTAGTCGCATTTTAATAGTGTATTAAGTCTAGAATGTTATAATTATTTAGGCAACGCGAGGCAGTTATAATATAATTCGATTTTCGACGGGTCATGGGATAATAATAGTTTTTCTTCCAACTCGCAAGAGCGGTAATAAAAATGGTTTGTTTATCATTTGAAGTATCGAATTATTTTGTCTCATTTAAATAAAGGCCACTCGACTTTCTTTAATTTTAACACTTTTTTTCATTTAATGTGCCAGAAAGTTTTTAATACAGTGGAACCTCTTATACGAAAATAATTCCTTTGTAGTGTGAAACACTCATTAAGCGAAAATTACTTGCCACAATAAATAAGACATTGATAAAAATGATACTTGCCATAAATAAGAAATGAAAAGATTTTTTTTTTCTTTTAGAATGGTTTGCTTTAAGAACTAGAATCAACTTTTAAATTATTCTGTCTTTAACTTGCTTTATTACACCAAACCATTTATTCACATAAATAAAAATTAAAGTTTGAAAAGAAATCTTTAAGAATTTTTAACTCCCCTGCTAACTACCACCTGTCTCCAAGCATGAGACACCTTGTAGTTTTACGGACTAGATTCGAGGGGTTATGTCTGGGGAGCAGACCAGTGTCTTATCCCAGGAATGGTTTGATGGAAGCCAAAGGAGAGCTGGAGTTATCTCAGAAGAGGTAGGAAAAGGAAAGAAAGGAATGAGAGAAATAAGGAGAAATGACTAAGACAAGAGTGTTTGGGAGTCAAGTGGTTTATGTCTTTTGAGTCGTCTTTGGTCGTGGGGTTCAGATAGGAGTGAGGACGCAGAAGGATTTGGGTGGTTCGCCAGTCTTGAGGAGTATTTGCGAGTGATTAAGAAAAATTTAATCAAATATCTTAACAGGTAAGCCCCAGAAAAAGAGAACAAAGATGTATTTTCATTGCAGCAAGTCACCACATTCTGGATTCGAGACACATTTGTTTGAAAAGGAAAAAAAAACGAAAATGAAGCAAAAACAAAATTATTATTATTCGGACTCGAAGCTTTATGTAAACCAGAATATTTTTGGTAATTTAATAACTTTTAGAAATAATAGTTATTTTATTATTTTATACGTTGCTTTTGCCTGTACAGTGTGCAGGAGACCAACCATTCTGGAATTCGCACGCGGAGGCTTGCTCAGCGACTTGAGGCTGTGGTAAATCCGCAAACACGGCGACATAGATTGGGGATCAGTCAGTTCCTCACAGGGCATGGGAGTTTCAGCACCTACTTACACAGATTCAAGAAGCTATAGGAAAACACCTGCTTGCAGTGCCAAGATAAGGAAGACTCGCCCAAACACGCTTGGGATGCCTGCCCTTTGTGGAAGAAGAGACTACGTAGAATGATGGGGAGGGAGACCAAGTACTGGACAGTGGAGTCGATAGTACTGGAGAACCAGCACAACTGGGAGACCATCGCAACTACGGAGAATGCCACTGCATCGAAAAAGATAGTGTCTTTAACATGTAATCCCCTTGACTTGTAAGACTGAAGTGAGCAGAAATGCGTTCCGGGCATTAAAACGAAAAAAGTGTGCAGAATGGGACTGTATGAATGCCCTAGTATGGCTGAAGGAATTGTGCAAGAAGTGAAGCGAACCAACTCAATTCAACCAGGTCCCAAGCATTTTTAGCTTCCATCTATATAAAAATTGTGATATCTAAATAGAATGAGCACGTGTGGTACACCGTTCAGTCGAATTCCAAGAATTGCAAGTCTGCAAGGCAGGTGATAGTTTTTATTTTATAATTCTTTTATTCTTTTGGACGCCATAATTTTTAGTCGTGTGCTTTGAGTTGCCGAATAAGATAATGGGAGTTTTGGAGTTGTCGAGTATGAGAATTGAGATGAGAATGTTGTAAGGAGAACAATAAATTGAGTTTCCGTAGTTTGGGCTTTTTTATATAAAAACTTAACACGTTCTTATATGATGTGTCAATATTAAAACTGAATCATCGACATATATATTGAAGAATTTTAAAACAATAACAAATACTATTCATAGGCATCACCATTATTAAAAGTATATTAGTCCTAAAAAGGACCCTTGCGGCACACCTGAAACGTGTGAGCTTAATTTACAGAATTTAGTACAGATTTGACAGGATTTCTTTTTTTTATGAGGGTCATTCAATGTTTTCTATTTCATTAATTATATATTAACAAAGGCAAAGTGTTAATCAGTTTTGTTAAATCATATTTATATTATATAAACATAATTTTTTAAATTTACTTTTAATAAAACTCAAGGGGTCGTTTGCGAGTCCTCTTTTTTGAAATAAATACAGTATGTGAGTAATAATCTTGTTCACAGTCGTATAACTGTTCGGCCTTTAGTTTTAGTTTTTAGTTTTAAACCATTTCTGGCGAACCCGCTTTACAAATTAATCTGACTTCTCAATGATCACAGAGGGACCACTTGGGTACAATGAATGCGAAGTTACTTACATTTCTTTTTAAGTAGGCTAAACTTTTAATTTTCTTTAATCTTATTCTTTTTCCTTTACTAAATTTACTGTGACTAAATTATTCACATAGTTACATTTCCTTACTTATTTGTGGTAAGGGTGAAGAATGTGCCCTTCTTAAAACAAAAGAATTTACAGGCCACGGGAACGTACCTTCAGCCACGAGAAGGAGAAGCGAATTTCGAGAAGTTGAAGGATTAGAGTACGGTTGGGATTGCTGGTACATTTTTAACTGCCTATGATTTTTAATAAACATCACAACAGGTGAACTGATAAAGTATTTTGAATATAGTAAAAAATTATTATTCTTTATATATTTATTCCTTAAATATTTAGTTTAAATTCCTACAGTTCTGGAGTTTACCGCAATGACCATGAAAAATTTTATCATTTCCCATAAATTTGGGAAACACAGCATTAGCGCTACAGCCCTGGCCATTTCCATCAAGCTCAGGAGGTTGGAATGGGCACGCCAAGTCATAAGAGGGAAAATACTTATAGAAGATTTCCCCAGTAAGTATAAAAATCTAGTCAACTTTCAGATATTGCGTAATTTTTTTTTATTACGCGTTTAATATTTTAAAAATACAGTATAATTTATATAATGCAATGAAAGGTTTCGACAAAGTAGGTTTTCTTACTTTTTCAAAACAATAGATTTGTAGTCTTATAAAAACATTCCACTCTATCTCATCTTTTAGTTTTACCAACTATATTAACATTTTATAAATTGTGATCTTTTTATTTTAAATATTTAATTTCAAAAATGTGTGAAACTTTATAGTTTTTAATTCAACACAATTTTTAAAATCATTACTATCAATTAATTTTTTTTAGTTGGTGTGCCTGGATTAAAAAAATAATTGTAATATATGTGCACACGCGAACAAATAAAACTTTCTAAAGTGCATAAATGCACAACTGTGCAAAAATGTATATAAAAGCATATCCGTTAAACACCAGTTCCCCCGACAGCACAATACATGAATTTGAACAACAGATACGAAAGCCGAAATCTCTAAACATGCCAAACATTCAAGAAATAGACAAAAGGTTTGTAAATTATCGATACGCATCAGAACCATTTCAAATCCTTAAAGGACGATGTAAGGTCAAGGTTGGGACCAATCATTTTAACAATACGGGAACAGCTTTCGTTCTTTGCCATTCAGCCCAATTAAGAAAAGTTACCAATTAGTTAAAAATTATTGAGCCTTAACGTGCCACATGTGCCGAGTGTTTTCTCCCTTTGATTGACCGTGCTTTTCATATCAATCTACTATTCTCCAGGCCATTCTCGAACAATGGTACTATCGTAGACTGTTTGGTTTAACAAATAGGATTACAGAAGTTTGTGATGTCAGTGAAGCGTTTGAAAGAACAGTCGTAGATTTCAAGTCCTAGTACGACGCAACGACCAAGTAACTAAGGTTAATAATAACGTCATATTAATGGAAACATCAAAACTTAACAAAAAAAAAATGTTTACTTTTAAGAATATTTCAAAGAAATCTCTTGGGAATAAAGTTATTCGACAACTGGTCTCTTAAAAGTTAGAAATACATACTATTAAAAACAATGAAAACATCATATAATTAGGAAAACCGACTTAATTGTTGGCATTACGATTTGGCTAGATTTTCGTATAGCATTGAAAAAATCTGGGTCCAAAATCATGAAACTGATTCTTGTCTGTGGCAGAAGGAAAAGAATGCCGATCCGTATCTTCGAAATCTGTGCAGGAAGAAAGAAAAAACATTTTATTAGAAAATATTTTCACTCATTTTCTTCCTCTTGATTAGAATTTCATTGAACTGAAAATAGTACCCTTAATATTATATACAGTATTAATAGTATCTATATATTGTATATGGTAGTGTATGTTAATAGTACTATTATATTAATTACATACAACTGACAAAACTATACCAAAATCCAATTAATAATAATAAGCAAGCAGATTTCCCTCGAAGGCTCACAATCTCAGTATTGAATTCCTAACTCAAACCTGATATTTCAACCGTGAAGCAATAAGGGTAATTCAGCAAAAACAACCGTCTTTGGTTTCTTTCAATTGCTTCATGCGGCAATAAGGCATACATCGAACGGGTTTCTGGAATGAATTATTTACGAACTCCGAAGCAATATTGCGTGTAAAATTATTTAAGACAGTTGTGGTATTTTTAATGAGGTTAAACCTTTTTTTTCAAGTTTGTAGTCTTAAATCTTAATATGGATTGTGTATATGATACTCTTGAATTTTCTGAGGTTTGCCCATTCCTCTTGACTTTTTACAAAAGTTAAATAATTAAAAAAGTTATTTGTGGCTAAAACATTAAATAAATCATTGCATTTAATGTTCTGCTTATTTGAAAGGGTAACAATTATTTGAATAAGGCGAGCTCCGTTACTGTGCTTTTTGAAAGAGATAAAAATGAAAATTACATAAAAAATCTTGGTCTTGATCTAGCAATACTAAAGAACACGACAAGAAATATTTCAATACGAACTCATTCCAATAAAAACGTTATAGCTTTCGAGCAATATTGAAAACGGTTCCATTTAATCGGATCTTGTAATTTTACCCTCGTCTTCAATACATTTCTAAAGTCAGACGTTAATATATATTCCAGTCTTGGAAAATTTATTAAAAATTACTCGATTTCAAATACCGTCATAAAAAAATTAAAATTATGAACTTTTCGTTCGGTTAACCCCTGGGAATATTTTAGGTTGAAAGGTTTTTAATATACTTATCATCCATCAATATTTGACAGAGATGACGTACTACTTTGACCCATCAAGACCCAACCAAAACATTTTATTTTATTTTGCACTAACTTTTTAATTAAGGCTTTGCATCGATTTTTTAAAAGAGCTTTCAAACGAAAAGTCTGTTGGCACTGATTTCGAAAGGTAGTTCAATTCAATCCCATTACATTGAATTTTAAAATAAGGTTACAGTTTTTACCTCCTTTTCATCCTTTCATCAATAAAAAAGAAATTAATGTTGTTTGAAAAAATATTCAAAAATGAACTTTTACCAACGAAATAAAATTTAGTTTATATCAGAATGCGTGTCTATATCTGAACGTTTCATACAATTGCTCCTGAACAGAGTTTTAATTTAACGTTTACCTGTTAAATAAAGAGACTAATGCTGTCAAATATTTCACTTTCATTTCATACATATTTTTTCATCATCGTGGGAAGAGTAGTGTAGTGGTTAAGTACCTGACTTGGACGCAATGATTGTGAGTTCCTTCACCCTCTTATACCCAAAAAATAAGGGTGACAAACGGGATTAGAATCCACCACTATGCTTTACTCATTATCAATTTAACATTTCACTCATTTCACTGTTACCATACAGCCCCCTTCTATCCCAGCAATACTCCATTAGAATAGCTTGGGAACACTGCTTAATAAAGTACTGGAAGTTTTCATCTGTCACCTCCTTCAAAATCCGGACCCTTTCACAACTTCGACGGACTCAAATCCTCCTTCTTTTAATTGATTTTTGTACCTGACGAACGAAACGCGCCTAGGTCACTTTCGACATGTTTTCGGTAATTTTGAAAACGGACAAAAAAACCACACAATACAAGGAGTTTCGGTACCGTTTTTTCCCCACGTTTCATGTGAAATTTCACAACAATTCGTTGCTATACATGGCTACAAGAACCTGTTTACCGAAGAGAGAGATACTGCATTAAAAAGAGCACAATAAATAGCTGTTGGTAACTGGCGTTTGGTGCACCGGTACTTCTGTAGCGGTATCAGTCCCCTTATTTAACAACATGTTTTTTAAACATAATTTAAAGCATTTTAAAAGTACATAATTATTGAATTACTCTAATGTTAATTGTAACTAAAGTACAATGAAGGCAAATCAAAATCAAAATCGTAAACAATAGAACTTAAAAATGATTACCTTCTTTTTTAAATAAAAAAAAATTTTGGTACATTATTACTGAAATAAATTAAATTAAACGAAAAAACCTGTGGAATTTAATCAATTACAATAAGTCAGTAAACCTGTTTACAATAGGCATTCAATATTAATATTTTAAATATTTTTCTTTATTTATAATAAGATATGGTGCACTTTACCTGAATTTAAAACTTCAAATAAAACTGTATGTGTTTTCCACTGCACGTGCATTTTGATTAAGGGATCCTTCTGCACCATTTTGCCTAGGTTCATTCAGTCTTTCCATTGAATCAGTTCGTGTCCTTATCGGACCGCTATGTATTACGACCTGTAACAAATACAAAGAGCACCCAAATTAATTATTGAATGAATATTGCTTGATAATATCAAATAACTAATCAGTATTAAAAATGAAATATTTCTTATATCGCATCCTAAGATTTTGCGGCCTTGGATTTCCTATATAGGTTGGAAACCATTACATAATGAAACTGAAATTATTGCAGTTATGGTGAGTCGCATAACGAATCAGTTTATCACAACAACAATTATTATATCACAATAAAATTACCTGTATTTAAAAAAGTGTCAAATTTAGTAATTTTTACTCTTGTAACATTCAAACCTCAATATCACCAGTCTTATCAATAACTTAAAAGAATTTATGCTTCATTTCTCATAAGTATTTAGAGTAAAGCTGTCTGACAAAAACCCTCACAGAAATATTTTGGAATTAACCTTAGTGATAAAATTTAATAAATGTAAAGAGCTTACGATAAGTTTTTGATTGCAAGAAACTTTTGGCGCTACCAATTTAGATCTGCCTTACTTATTTTCTTTTTTTGAAAGAAAATAATATTTCCCTTTTAACTAAAAGGTTAATTCATTTTTACTTTATATTTCATTATACAATAGAATACAAAAAACCATAATTTTTTTAAAAGTTTAAGTAAGTTTTGCTAGTACTGTTTGCCCTAATTTTTTTCCAGTTTAACAAATTTTATTAATTCATACCATTTTTAGAAGTCTGGTCGTATACTATTTTTGTGTTACTTTGTTTGTCTAGAAAAGACTATTTTTCTTTCTAAGTTCATTTATGCAAAATAAAAAGTAATCATGTATAAAGAATAAGTAAGCTACACACTTACTTAATAGATTAATCTAAATATTACAACAGTTTTGTGATAAAACATAGGGTATCTGTACTTTCTGAACTATATAACCAGTGATGGAATTCATAGCTCCTGACGTAATGGCCGCGAAAATCCTAATTTACTGCGACTTTATTTGTTGCTTACAACTATCGAAACTTAAGAATTTCGAAATAATTTTTGATATGCCAAATAAAGATTTTTCAGTTTAAAGAATCATTTCATATAAAAAACAAAGGCTAAAATTTTTTTCTCCAAATGTCAATATACATAGGACAACAAAGACAAAAATTAACATCAAGATTGTAACGTTTATAGGAAATAATTAAAAAAAAGAATGGGAATAATTAGTAATAATAATGTTGATAAATGAACAAGAAAAGGTCCCTCCCAACAGTTATCCCGAGAAAGAAAATAAAATAATACATTTCAGCATCCAAACATTAATATGTCGCATTAATGTTCCTGCAGGTTTTGAAAGTACTTTGCAGTTCTAAGTTATATTATCAACCTCTAAGTGCTTGGGTAACGTAAAATCTTCCTCAAACTCTTCATTCCGTCATGAAAGTTTAGGAATCACCTCTGCAGGATCGGTATTAGGTGGAAGCCTCCTATCATTGTTATTTAGATTCCTTGAGCCACCATTGCCCACAGTAGTAAGGTTGGGAGCAATGACAAAATGTGTCAAGGTCACATCTGATGTGCCACCACTTTCTAATGGAATTGGATGTTGACGAAAATGTTCAAGCATATCTATTATTGTTGGAAACCACAGATGCTGAACTCTGCATTGACCTAAATCATTTAGTGTCATTCTCAGATGCTAAAAAAAAGAAAAAATTGGTCTCAGAAAAAATTTTTACACTAGCCACAAATACTTTAAGCTTTCACTTTCTTAATTTTTTGATATCAGACAAAATGTTCAAGTAAACACTCAAAACCTCAAAATTTGAAATTTTTATAACCTCAATACTGTACAAATTCAGACTATTTCAAGAGAAGAATAAGTTATTTATCAATAAAAATGAAGAAACTGATACACATAATTCAAAACATATTTCAATAAAACTCTTTTTAACATTTTAATAAACTTTATACTTGTAAACAAAAACAATTAGATCTATATTTACTACTTAAGATCATTTTCATTTATTGTATTTATAAATAAAATTTTAATTGATTACAAAAATTCAACTTCATTACTATACCATAAAACACAAGGGGTGTTCTGTTTTGAACTTAGTGCACAAAACAAGTTTTTTTAAGGACATGAACTTATTAATAACATGACTTAAAATTTAGCTTATTAATGTATAATAAAAATATAAATATTGATTAAAAAAGGAAAAACTAATTGCTAAAAGATAACCTTTTTAAAAGATACATTGTATAATGATGATTCCTTCAAAAGTATATTAGATTTATAATAAATTTTACAGATTAATTTTAAAATGATTTCCTCTCCTGTTACTTAAAAATTTAATTTTACTTTTTTAAAATAAAAAAGAAACAAAACTACCTAACCAGTAATTAAAGTATATTTCCATTGAACTTTTATAGTAGTGAATGAAATTGTATAGTTTTAATAAAAATTTTTTGTACAAACAAAATAATTACCTTTGCACGACCCTGAAAATTAAATGTTAAAACAAACTCTCCCTTTCTTGTTTCACTTTGTCTAACTAAAAATATTCCATGGCCTGAAATGCCTTCATGCAGCACTAAATGAGCAGCCTCTGACCTAGGAAGGGTACCATGAAACCATGGATACTCTTTTAATGCTGCTGATAAATCTAATTCAGTTTCAACTACTGAAACAAAAAAAAAATTACTCTATGTTTTGACACCTTTAATAACATTTACAAAATTGGCTTCACTTACAATTTTCCATATCACATCTAGATGTACATAACTCAGAGTTACTATTACTAGATAATCTTTGACCAGATGCATCACTATTTCGTATGCCCCCTGAACTGGGCACCCTAGGAGGTAGTTCTGGTGGTGGAACAGGATGTTCATTGTCTCCTCCACCAAGTTCTTCACCTCCCTCAGATGCTGAAGAGATGACATTCCTTTTTTCATCACTGCAAAGTAAACTCCTTGATTCTAAATTTTCATTCACTGTTAAAGCTGTCCTCATACAATATTTAATAGTGGCAAGCCAAGATCTCATATCATCTGTATCATGAGCTTCAATTACATACTCCATGTGATTTTCAGCCTTAAGAACAAAAGTATTTTCATGATCAGGCATTTCCAGTGCTGTTGTTTCCCTGGCCTCAGTTATTAAAAAGCAAAACACCCCACTTCTTGGTTTAACTGATTTTGGGGGTGAATAAAACTCCAACATATAGCCTCCCACTGTTTTAACTAACGCCAATCTGCACTTCTCCCATTTGTGAGTTCCATCATTATTTTCACCAATTAGATAATTCACTATCCCTTCTTTTCTGCATTCAACCACAATTTTAGCTAGCTTTGTTTTTGAATGTTTCTCCCTCGTTTTTTCTTGGTGCGGAAGTTCAACTTCATCACTATGCTGTTTCAAAAAAAGACCTTTGCCTTTTTTCAAGCCTTTGAAAGACAATCTCCTAAAAAATGGTTTGTGATGCGCTTTAGGTGATGGAGTATCGTTCCCATGTTCACAATAGTCGCTAAAATCTTCGTGGCTACTGGATCTTGTAGTACCATTAAGAACTTTATTACTAACATCTTTTAAAGAGTTTCGTTTGGCAATTTCAATTTCAAAGTGATGCACAAAGCAATCCATAAATTTGGACAAAAATTCTTTATGTGAAGACGTTTTTCCACCATTAGGCAAATTAATAGATACATAGCTATAAAATGCTTTGGCGAAATCGGAAGCAGCTGATTTTGCATGCTTATCACAGAACTCGGACCAGCTTAAACCTTCTTCACTTTCCAAAATCGAACCAGACGTAGCCATATTATAAACATCCTCCAAAGTCAAACGAACTTTACCAAACACTCAACTGAATAAGTTAACCAGTTATTTTAAATAAAAACACGTACACACCTCATAGACTTTTTTCCCTTTAAATGTTTCAAAACAAACACAAAATTTTCTGAAATAGCATTTAGTGAAGTTTCGAACCATTTCAATGATCAAGTTAAAACCAATGTTTTTGAAACACTAATGTGAAGTTGTGAGAATGTTGTGAATGAAAAAGATGTTGTGAAAATAAGAAAACATATTGTATTATTCTATGGAGTAAAATGGAGGTTAAAAAGATGTAGAGTTGATTGTTATAGTATTAAGAGAATAAAGTAAAGTTAAAGCAGTTTGCGTTTTATTTAAACCTAGGATTGTGCCATCCATTCACAACTAATTTAATATGCATTCAGTAACGGAAGCGTCATATGTATTACTTGCACTACTTTATGGATTTATTTATCATCAATGAAAATTCAAAATAATAAAAAGAAATTGTTTAAGGAAAAATTTTTGTTCATGAATTGTTGATAAAATACCAATAATTCATTAGTGTGTTTTCCCGTAGCTTTATGTATTTTTTTTCTCTGATACGTACACACCATTAGAAATAACGGATGAAACTTGACGTTAAATTTTTTAGACTTTCAAAAGGCCCAAAGAAAACGAAGTTTTCCTTCAAAAAATTTTACTTGACCGTCAACTAAATTTCTTTAATTTTGGATGACGCGTGTTTTCACTGACTTAATTCTGTTTTTCTGCTTTTAGGTGTAAAAGGTCAATTTACGAGACGTGATTTTATGTATTAAGAATGGGAACAGTGGAATATGAATGAATTACTACTAAATCTCCCTTTCACATAGTACTACTATACTCTCTTATTTTACCAACTTTGGTTTCTTAATTTCAACTGATTTTTTAAAATATTGTAAACTACGCCTTACTTTACACAAAGGTTCTCAACCTTTTTATACTCTAGAGCAAATTCTAAAATATCGGTAGGGTAGCGGGCACCACCTATTTTTAATCAAAAAACTTCTATAACTTCTCATTTTCCCATAATTCATTGTCTTATATTCACAATTTGTAAATGAATAATAAACAAAAATGTTTAACATACAAACTTATTTTATAAACCTAAGCATTTAAAAAAATTTTAACTTTAGCAAATAAATAAGAATAATTCTGATTTTTAATTAATGTCACAAAAAAAAATTCTGTCTCTGTCAAATAGTGGTGGGCACAAGGTTGGGAACCTCTGCTTCACACAATCAGTATAGCATAAAGCAACACTTGCTCTCTAAAATAATAACACATAATATATGTGCACACTTTCCACTGATGCCTAACACCATAAAAGGTACTTGAAAATATAAAGGTACAAACCATACGTTGTATGGTACACCATAAAGGTACAAAAAAATGTTTTCTACCTATCTACTTGTTTAATCATCCTGACCATTGTCAATAAAAATCCTTATAAAAATACCTATGGTCCGGCCCGCTGTGCAGAAAAAAAAATTTTTTTGGCCCTTGATTTGTAAAACGTTGAAGACCCCGGATCTGACATGAAATGGCACGTCCATGGCTATGATATGAAACGACTGTGGTTTTGTTATGATTTAAGGTAGTATTGCTTTGGGAAGGAAAACAAAACTCAAAAAAGCATACACTGTATTAATTTTTTTTCTCGTTTTGGACCTACTAAAGACCACGATGTTTTTCAACTCATTTGCACTCCTATTTGTTGGAGCAAGTTATTAAATGAGTTGAAAATATGTTTGATTATGAGTCAGCTACCTTTCGTTGACGGCTTACTCGCTGACTGAACATTACTACCAAGGTTGTAAGCCTTGGAGGGAATTCTGGCGTGAAAGGATAGTAGATAAGTTGAAGAAAAACCTAACACATTACATTACGAGTGCTCTAACTTCTCGCCCACCAGACCTAAATTTTTGAGTTTATGAAAAAAAAAGCATTTTTTTAACGAGATAACGCCGGTATCCGTATCCGGTGGGTCGCGATTCCGGAGTCGTTGGGGGGACCTTTGACTAGTTGACAAGTCGTCCACTGTTTCACACGAAGGGCGACTTGATGCATTTGGCAATCAAGTCGTTAGTGCGATGGTACTTTCTTTGAGAGTCTGAAGCGGATGGGCCTAGGAAAAATTACTAAATATATACAGCCAATATTCTCTCATCTTATTGCTGTGAGCTCTTTTTCTCTCCTCGGACCACGCTTTACCCGTCTTCAACCTAGTTTTCGGCAGCAACCCCTGTGGTTCCAATTTGGTCTTCATCTTGTCAAGGTCTTTTTGCGTCAGTTCCAGTTCCAAGATCTTTTTCCGCCTCTAGAATCCACGCCGATCTTGCCTTTTTCTTCAGAAAGTTCTTCTGGAAGATCCTATTTGTCTGTATTCCAGGGTCCATTCTGCTCAGATGTTTCAAGAAGGTTTTCCCTTTTTTCCTCATGACATCAGAAATACTCGGACGGTACGTGTATGACACATTGTTACGTCTTCTTTTATACTCCCCGTTCCCTTAGTCTAGACTTCTTGAGTATTATTCTGCTCCTTGGCTTTCAGCATCTTCATAAGTCCCCCCTTCCGTTTCTTTAGTAGACATTCGAATGCAGAGGGCTTTAGGATGGATTACCATGCAGTAATGCCTTAGCTGATATTGTTCTTTTGCTGTAGATTTTCCTGGCTAGGTGAAATGCCGCTTTTACTATATTTACTCGAGGTTGTAGAGCCAGATTTTCTACATTTTTGATTTTCCTAGGTTCTGAATTTTCGGGATTTTAATTATTTCCTGAATTTCTAATTATTGGGGCGTTAGCTTGACGTTCGTCATTATGTTAGTTTTTTCGTATGAAATGAGGAGCCATATCTTTGCCGCTTTTGTTCCGAAGTGTTCTAGTTGTTTTTTAGCTTCTTCCAGGTCGATCGTGAATATTACTACTCGATGCGAACGCCAGGCAGTCAGTGAAGAGGACTGTTTTGTAGCCCACCCTTATTTCGTTTTCCGTTAATGAATTAATAATAATAACAATAATAATAATAATAATTTGAAGCTATATTGGCTAATTTTGTTGACATTTTTTTTAATTACACTGAACCAGGCCCATCTTGGGCAAAAGGTTCTCCCACGCTTTTCCATAATATCTTGTTGGCTGTTTTCTTGTTAATGAATTACACTGTGTTAATTCAAAAAATACAATCAACTTTTTTTTGCACTTTTTTTAAAAACATTCAATACATAAAAGTTAAAAGATGGGTTTTATCAAAATGTACCACATGTAAAAATATATTACATGAAATGAAAAACAACATTAGATTAGAAGACATTCAAATTACTGAGTAATTCAAGTTGTCACAACTTAACACCTTTTTTACAATCTCTTCAAATTTTGGAATGTCACCTGGACAACTTTGTTATTACAAAAAGAGGCCTGATCCAGTGAAAAGTCAAAATGAGAACAACTAATGTTAGCATATATGCAACTAAGAAAAAGTTTATTAAAAAAAATTGTGGGTTTCTTGCTGTATTGAAGATTAATTTTATCAGTGCTGAAACCAAGTTTCCTTTAGAACTAATTTGTCCAAATCATTTCACAAAAGTTAAATATTATATCAGAATTTTGAACATAATTTTTTATTTGAATTTTGTTAATCTGATTAGCTGAATTAATTCCAATCTAAAAATCAAACTCTTTATTGTTTTTCATGGAATATGTACTTTTAATATGACAAAACCAATAATAACATATAATGTTGCAGAAGAACTAGTTTATATTAACTTTTAAGTTCATTAGACTCTTATTATGAAATTATAACAGATCTTCATTTATATATTAGCCTGTTTCTTCTGCAAAATAACACATTATAATTTATCACTTGATAAACATCAAGTTGAAATAATTAAAAAAATTACTTTTTAAGGATGTTGTTTTTTTTTTTTTTTCTTTATAGACATATTGAAGTTTTGCCCAAACTCCTCTACACATATTTTGTAGTCTGACATCATTAAAATCCTTTGCTATTTGATACTGATTTTGAACCATATTTTTGGCTGTATACAGTTTTCCTAACTGAATAAGGCTTAATGCCAGGTATAGTTTACATCTGGCAACGAGTAATGGTTCACCAAGTTGAAATGCTATTCTGAACTGCTGAACTGATATTTTTCCTGCCATTTTTGCCTGTAAAGGGAAATTTTATAATTATGAAAAGTGTTAAGAAAAAATTAAATTTTTAATGTTTTTTTTTAAAGAATTATTATTATTGAAATTGAATTTTACATTCAAAACAAGAATTAATTTAAAAATAATTAATCATGTCAGTTTTTTTAAGTGTGAACTATGTAAACGTGTTCAAAGTTGTAACAGATCCATTTTTTTAAAGTAAAACTTACACAATTTTCAAAGTTATCCCCAAGTGCAGAAAATGCTCCACCAAGTGTTGATAACCACGACATCGCATGTTCTAGCTCTTGACGCTCAGCTATTAAATTGGATATTCTATTATTCCACGCGTAATCCAAAATTTCCAACTTTGGTTTAATTAGTTGACATTTAACACTTATATCGTGACCAAAGGGAGTGAAACTCGCAGAGTTCATTAAATTATTAAAAACCATCTTCGAATAAACATCTGATACTTTAATCAGGCGGCAAAAAACCGATAAAAAGTAACCATCTACTTTGAGCAAGATGACAAATTTTTTTCGCCGCCTATAGCCCTGTATTTCATTTTCAGTTTTTTTCTCCCACTCAACAGTTTCCGAACGTAAAGTGAAACTTTCTAAAAACCTGTTTAGGTCATCAAAAATGTAAAAAACTACACACGGTCCCGTCATCCTCGAAAAAAAAACATCACGCTTGTTTGTTTAAAACCTTTTATAGAGTGACGTTGGTTTATCACTAAATACTGGACATACGTCAGTGTTTAGTGAACCTCATTAATTTTTCATTTGTAGTATTTTTTGCTTCAAGAAATGGGTTCTTGCCGCATAAAACTTTTATCAGAATTTTTAAAGAAAAATTCTCGAGAAGACCTGAAAATTTTGGCCTTACAAGAATTATTAGGTAACATTTCAATTTATGATGTATAATCAATCATGAGAGGTTAGGTTTATCTCATTTACAAGATATTCAAAACTCTATTTACAGGTTTTACTGGCAACGAAGACTTACACTTTTTGATTCAGGATCCAGAACTGGGAAAATTGTTGACAGAAAGTTTAAAAGACCAAAATGAAATCATATGCAAAACAGTCTGTTTGTCTTTGGTTAATATATCGGCAACCGATTGTGGTACACGTTATTTGGTAAATGAATCTTCTAGTGATAAAGAGGTATTACATTATCTAAAGTGTCAATAGTAAAATTTTTTACATGAAATAATTTTTTAAAAAATTTATTTTATAACATTTATTTTAAAATATGGATGCAAACTGCCCCTTTAATTTTGATGAATTACGGCTTGACTATTTGATCTAAAAACATTTTGATCAATATCATGCTTCGGTTTATGTTCTTTATTTTATTTAAATCTTTTAAACTTCATTTTTTTATCAGCACAAAACGTATATTTTGAACTTCCTTATACTTAAATAAAATTGTTTACCTTTTTAAGGAAATATTTAAACAGCTTTTGGGTCATGTTTTGAATCCAGATAGTAGTATAGCTGATGCAGCCTGCATGACATTGTCTAATCTATCAAGGATATGTGAGGTCGCAAAATTTGTGATTGATTACATGAAGAGAGCAGAAATTGAAGTTGAAATTCTTATAAATGCATTTGTGAAAATTAACCATAACAGTAAAGGTTGCCATCTTCATTATTTAGGAGCTTTGTTTTCTAATCTGTCACAAGTCAGTGAGTTCCGGAGGTGTGTGAGTAATTTTATTATTACAAGAGAATTGACTGTCTTTGTTTTCAAGTGCACATTTGAATCTCCAAAACAATATTTAAGAAAGGTTAATCACTCTTGAAATCTTTCTTAGAGTTTTGAGTGAAAACATCTGTGCACTCCAGAAAATTTGTAGACTTCACAGGAATATACAGCATTTTCAGCCATGAAGTTGGAAATTAGTGAATTGAAACCCACTTTCGTGTTGCCTCTAACTATATATATATATTTAATTTTCAAGAGTATATATACAGTTTTAAGAAGTGGTATAGATACATTCATTTAATATAGTTGGTGCACTGAAGGGCATCTCCAAATGGAAACATTGTAATGTTCTGGATTTAGTCATTGAGAGTTCTGATCTGGGTTAAATAATTTTTTTTTTCTTTTTTCAGGCAGTTAATGAACCAAAATAAATACTTTATACAAAAACTTCTGCCTTTCACTCAGTGTCAGTTATCTATAATTAGGAGAAGTGGAATAGTAGCAACCCTTAAAAACTGTTGTTTTGAAACAGGTTTGTACAAATTTATATTTTTATGGGACAATTCAATTATTGTTTTGAAAAATTTTTTAAATGCTTTCAATGACAGATTTTCATGAAATTTGGCACAGTTGAACTTGTTTATGTTGAGGTGGAAAAGACCTTTAAATGGGTTCAACTAATTCAAGAAATTAAATTTTGCTGGCTTGATAGCAAGGGTGGCCAACCCATGGCCTGCTTAGTGTTTAGTTGTGGCATATGCAACTTTGGCTTACTTGTGAGCATATGCAAAGTTGCTAATACCTTGATGTTAAATTTTCATTGCCTTATTCAGGAGGAGAATTTATGTTCCAAGTTTCTTGAAATAGATCATGCAATGAGGGTAATCATCAAATATAGTGAAATGTATTAGGTTTAAGGGGTTGAGTCACAGTCGGTTCTAAGAATTTCTTAAGCCTTTGGATTCACAGTGTATTGATGTTACATTTCATGCAAAAGCAAGATACCTTATCCATGCCAAAATGTTGAAAAGAGTGCTTGATTTGAAGCAAGAAATACAATTATTCTTTCCAAGCAAGTTGTCCCAGAATTTAAAGACAAAGAGTGGGTTAGTGGCTTAAATGTTTGTATTTCTGGTTGATATAGTTAACCATTTAAATGTTGGCAATGCTTGTCTAAGAGGGAAAGATCAACCAATTAATAAAACCATTTAATAACAAGTATGGTCTTTTTTTCACATTCTGAATGAATATTGGGCTTTGAGGACCACAGTTAGGAGCAAAAATCTTCACTCACTTTAGGAGTAGAAGTCTCACTTCTGAAATCTTTCCTGGCTACTGAAAGGTTGACCACCCATGGTTTATAGAATATAAATATGTTAATAGTTAAAAGACAGAGAAAGAGATAACAGAAAAGTTAATATTGATGGTTAATTTAAAATTAGCACTCTCAAATGTAAGCAGTTGGTTAATTTATTTTGCTTTTATGAATCTTCTAGTAAATTATTATTATTTTATAATTTTAGTCTTATTTATCTTGTTTAGATTAATCCTACTCATTTGTAACAAGGTTGTTTCTATAGGTTATCATCAGTGGTTATTAGGACCAGATGTTGATATTCTTCCTTATTTGCTTTTACCTCTGGCTGGATCAGAAGAATTCAGTGAAGAAGACAATGACAAACTACCAGTTGAACTTCAGTATTTGAATGATGATAAGGAAAGAGAGCATGACATTGAAATCAGAAAAATGTTACTAGAATCCCTTCATCAGGTTCGAATATTTAATAATATTAAATTTACTATGTCCATTATTTAAGGTTTATCTGAAGAAAAAATTTATTTCAGCTCTGCGCTACAAAATTTGGAAGGGAGTACTTGAGAGCCAAAAATGTGTATGTAATTCTCCGAGAATATCATAAGTGGGAAAAAGAACGTTCTCTTCTTTTAGTTTGTGAAAATGTTGTGGACATTCTTATAAGGTAAAAAGGAAGGCAATTTAGTTCATGCTAATTCAAGACCATAAGACGGATAGCATTATAGATTTTTCATATTAATTTTCATTAAAGGACCGAAGAAGAAATTAGTCAAGATAATCTGAAAGAGATCGAAATTCCTGAAGAGTACATTAAAAAATTTGAAGAAATGGATAAGCAGTATCTTGACGCCTGATTAATTCGTCAGTTGGATACCTCTGTAGAAGGATTTTAAGAGTTCTCAATCTGAAGTAATTTAACCGCGAACTACATTAAAATTATTTAATATGTAAAAATCAGAAAAAGTGGGTTACAGCCTTTTTTGGGTCAGTTTGTTGTTTCAAATTCCTATTGTTAAGAAGCATCTAGGATAATACTTCTTTTTAAATGTTTTGCTGCTGAATGACTTATTTTTTTAGCTATAAGTTATACTTTTTTGAATTCTTAGGACATCATTTATTAGGCAAATCCTTGTGATTAACTTGGTTAATGCAGTATGAAGAGTTTTTACTGCCACTTAACTTTTATTGGTCTTAAGTACCTGTGACGTAACAACAACAACTTCGAGAGAATCATGTGTGAAAAGATAGCCATAGTTAAGGATTAAATAACCCCCTTGACTCATTTTAAAGCTCCATCCCAGCCATTTTAAGTGTTCCAATGTTTGTGTATATTCCTTAATTTGTGTGGTTTTTCTTTTGGTCATTTTTAATGAAATAAATGATTCACACATTTATTTATTAAATCTCTTCATGAAGAGCGACTAGTCCCTCCAAAAGTAAGTTATATGGCGGGTTCGACATTGGCTTAAACCAAAAAAAAACATCCATTATGTTACTACAAAATACTTTTATTTATTACAATATTTAGTACATTATTTTACAATACTCTTGGCGGTTCCAAATTTTACTTCGCTTTTGCTCCTGCCAAAGGAAGTCGATAGCGAAGTCCCTGGCATCTCGCAAGACGGTCTCCGCTGTTTTCTTCATGGTAGTGTATTGGAGAAATACCTTAAAATGATAGGATCATCCTAAGTTCTTTCTTATGATGATGAGTTACTAGCCCGTCCTAGGTTAAGACGACGGGTATTTGAGAGACCTCGACTCCGTATTTGTATCTCAGCTCTAGGGTTAGAAGTTCGTATTTCGGCCCCCCTTCTCCCCTGTCGACCTTATTTAGGGTTATCCGATTCCTTGTAGTTCTTTTTATGGTTTGTTTTTTTTTTCACAAGGACTTGACTAAATAGTTGTTTTGTTGTTTTATAATCTAGAATTCAGATTTATATGCTTTTTGTATGGACCGCGCAAAAAAATTTTCAAATTTATCCTCAGCTTGGCACAAAGAAAGAAGATATGTCTATGGCCTTTAAAATTTTAATTCAGGGAACATAGTTTTGTAGGTTTGAAATATGGCATTTGACTAACCCAATATAAAGAAAATTTAGTTTTAATTTTTTCGGCGTCGAGACAGCTGTTTTTGTCTATCTCATTCACTTATTCGTTTCTTTATCTGTTCAACTTCGTTCTGTATTCATACGTCTTTTCTGTTCATGTTTGTTTCATTATTAGTTCAGGATTAGACGTACAGGATTATTCACCTTTTAGAATTTGTTTTATTCCATATTATTATAGCTGGTTTTGGTTTGTACGGCGGGAAGTCTGTGGTGTGTTGGTTGAGTACCAGACTAAGACGTTATAGTTGCGAGTTCATGTCCTCTTCCCGTATTCTTTTATACCCAGAAAGGGCGAAAAAACGGGATTAAAACTCAACTATTTCAGTTTCTATGCTTTATATATGCAAAAGTGTTGCGATCTCTTTTCGCCATGCAAGTTTTTCTTTGTTTTGTGCGTAAAAAAAACCCATGAATTACCTTCTTAACACTTTCATTTTATTTTTAACAAGAAAATTATGAAATAAAATCTATTTAATGGTGAAAGTTTTTGTTAAAATTTATTCTTTTAGTCAAACAGTAAACACAAGGTGAGAGAAACACATTTGCACAAGTAGTTATTGGTAAAATACTTTTTCCTTTTTTAACTTTTTTCAGTTATTTTTTATGTCAAACGCAGAGCTGCTGAAAGAGATATCCGTTAAATTGATTTTACGGCAAATACCCCAAACTATGTTCCAAATCGTATGACTTTGACCGTGCCTGGCAATTTTCTTTATCAGTCACATAATCAGCATGACTTATTTTTGGTTTAACTAAGGAGTTAGAAAATAGTGAGGCTATTTCTGCTGATTTTTTTACTGCTAGTGCCTCGCCTGCATTGGTTCTAGTGTTATTACCAACAAAAGAACTAAAATTTTTTACGGAATCACATTTGTTGTCACTTGGACCCATGAATAAAACTTTGCCTTTAGGTTCCCTTGCAGACACAACCAACATTTTTTTTTTGCTTTGATTCAAAGCTGAATCCGATTTTTCGTGATTTATTTTGATAAAGACTTCATTTTCAGATTTCTGTAAATTTCCTGTGCTTCTGTCCCTATTAAATCGGCCTTGCCAGTAATTTTCAAGTTCATAGAATTGCAGTGGCAAATTTTGTGGCAAACTCTTTTTTTGCTGAGAATGACGAATAGTATCATTTTGCAAACGAAGAAGTTTATTTTCCGAGAATGAATTATATACATCTATTCTTTGTCTGAACCTTAACGAACTGTTGGTATAACTGTCATTTGGGAATTTGATGTGATTCATTATGTCACCACAGTTGCGTTTAAACCTCACAGAACCAAAAAAACGTTTAGTTCTGTAAGACATGCTTCCATAAAAGGGTTTCGAGATTTTAAAATCACTTAAAAACTCATTTCGACATCTCATTGAGCTGTATTGCCTTTTAGCCCAAGTAGGTTTTACTATCGAATGCTCATTGCGTTTTCTACTCATTTTTCTAACGCGGTGTTCATTGCAACATTCATTTATAGGTTCTTCGAAATTTCGTGTCTCGATCTTCTCTTGGGAATGCCGAAATTCTTTAAAATTACGATTTTCCGAATTTGAGAAGCACTTGAAATTTGACAGGTTCCCTTTGATTGAGCGATCTGGTCTAAGTGTATGAATCGGTACAAGATCTCTTTTCCTCTTTTTAAAACGTCTCTTTTGTTTTGAATTTTTGTCACTACTTCGCGATGTGCTCGTTAAAATGTTTGTCCGTAATAGAGATGATTCGGTTGAACCAAACATGTCATATTTTAACTGATTCAGCATAAATTTTTCGTGTTTGCTATTACTATTTTCAATGCGTTTAAGAAAATTGACATTATGCAATGTACCTATTTTGGGGAAATGGGATGTTTGAGAAATCCCTTTAATGTCAGACAGGCGAAATAATTTACTGTAAAACTTTCTAATTTCCCTTCGGATGCAGTAACATTTTCCACTATCGGCGCAACTTATTGTGTCGCAACTACACGTCTTTAACGAATCACCGTGCTCTCCATTCACTTTCGGTTGTGAATTGATACAAGTCAATCTACTTTTTGCTTGAGAATCCAAGCCGTCTGGAACATCAAGTTTTGCTTTACTTAAAGTGCAATAACATTTATCTGCACTTGTGCAAGTACAATTTTCACTATCATAGCTGCAATCACTATAGGAAAAATATCCACTAGACGACATATTGTGTCTCCAATTTTTGCGGTTAATGTTTTTAATAGATCGAATAATATCACTGTCGTCTGAAGTTGTCAAATGAAACTTACCTGTTACTCTTCTAGGCAATTTTCGGCGATGATTTGGCTTTGTTTTAGCTGTGAAAGACTTTGATCTGGTTTTGTTGAGTTTCCTCGATTTGGATTCCCAATGTTTAGCAGATGACTGAAATACCACGCTTGTAAATTCGAAATTAGACGGCCTTGCATTTTTCTTTTCTTTTTTTTTAGAAGCTTTATTGAACATTTTTTTGAAGCCCATAGAAGACATAAAGAGTTCTTTTCTAAAATTACAGTTTTTATTCTTCCTTTTTTGACGTTTCATTATTACCTTACTGCGATGATACAATTCATCCTTCGTAAGTATCACAGCTAGTTTTAGCAAAAAATCTTTGTAAATGGGTTTTAAGTCATTGAAGGACATACCTTCTGCATCTATGATAACATTTAAAATCTCGTCCATACTCTTTAATCCTTCGTGAAGGCGAAATTCATTAAAAAGCTCATTGAAACCCAAGGGACTCAGGATTTCGTTTTTTTGGTGTGTTTTATTTTTTCTCGAAAATCTCTGAAGTGGCCCGTTTGCATTCAAGAAGCTTTGACTACGAGGAATTGCAACTTTTGTTAAAATATCACCTTCGCATTGATTTTTAACTATCATATTATTTCCACCGCAATATGAGACTGCCCTTCTTAACGTTCGTTCAACTGAAGCTCTGTTTCCAAAAAAACTATCGGGCACGCTGCCTCTTCTTTGAGATAAGTTTCGAAAACCAACCGTTATTTCATTAGATTGACAGCGATGATGATTTAACGCGTCAAAAGTTTCTGCTCCAGATGTAAGTGCTGTATGTTTTCTTTCCGTTTGATGAATTTTTCTAGGTGGCTTAGCAGGAGCGGGTGGTGCTGGCTTTTTAATCTTAATTTTCGGTTTCGTTTCACTTACTTTTTGTTCTTCGGTGTTAGAAACTGTGACTTTGTCAATACACCCTTTAATTTTCTCTTCCTTGAGCTTTCTTTTACGTTTTAACTTTTTAATAAGTGCATGATACAAATTTGCCGCTATTACTATGGCTTCTTCCGATGATTTACAAATAAAGCCGTGACATTCCAACTGTTTATTAAGATTCAAATTTTTTATAACTATAGCGAAAATGGGACATTGAATTTCATCGCGAAAGTTTTGAAAAATTAAGTTTTTATCATCAGTATCCATTTGTTTGAAAAGCAAATTCTTATCTGTGCCATCAGGATTGGCTATTAAGGGTAAAAAAGCATATTCTAGAACGGAACCGGATTCTGAACGAAATGCCAACTTTACGGCAGCCCAAACGGCTATCGTTGAAAACGGAGTTAATTCTTCTTTATTCAATGTATTTATTGTCAGACCCTCTTCACAAATGGTCAAAATGCCGGTCTTAAATTCTGTAGGTTTTTTTTTATACATAAAATATAGTTCTTTTAAGGGAGTCTGAAGACCCGCTAAGTTAACATTTTTATCCTTTAGGGCTTTTGAGCCTAGATAAGTCACCTTGAAATCATCTTCTACGGTACTCTTTGGAAGAGATAAAAAATTCTCTTTCGCAATGAAGGTGACATCTGAAGAAGTGGCCAAAGATATTTCTTCAAACATTTTCTCAATTTTTTCTTGAATGTTATTTGAAATTAGATTTTCCTTTCGGGGTTTCTGGCATATGTATTGATTACCTATTACTAATTTTCTATTTTTATCGCTTCTGCTCACATCGGAAATCAAAGATTTACCATCGTCAAACATGGCATCGATACGCTGTTTATGATTGGAATAACTTGAGATTGATGTGGCTGTCTCATCGCAAAAATCCTTATTTTTACATAGCTCAGAGTTAAGCCTAATGTCTTGAAGTCGAAATTCATAACAGTTTTCAATCTAAAAAAAGAGAGTTTATCTTAAAGTGTTTCAAAATTGGATGAGATACGAGTAAAATTGGATTTTCATACTTAAAAATGTTTAAATAAGGAACAAATATTATGCGAAAATACTGTGGAACCTCTTACAACGAGAATTTCTCATAAAGACCAACATGAGCTGTAAAAAAAATTTCTCTCATAACCAGCAACATGTATGTACATGAGGAATCCCCAGACAGGTAGAGAAAATAACTCCGAGCTCGGAATCAGCGCAGATTCAAAGTTAAGTCTTTCTCCACCTGTCTTATTTTGTACACTACCACTTAAAATTCTTTTATTTTCACATTCATAAACTTCTTAGCTATTCCTTTTCTTTTGCTAAATGCTAAAAAAAAAACTTTCTTAGTGCTTTTTTCAGCATGGAACGCATTATCCTACTTAACACTAATTTATGTGGTAAAAATTGTTTCGCATTACGAGTAGAACTCCAGAACGAATTAAACTCGTTATGAAAGGTTCCACTGTAAAACTTTACATTGTTTGCGGATTGAAAAAAAATACTTACTTTTACAAAAGTTTTACTTTTTTAAATACTCATTCAAAAACATACAAGAATATAATTTTTATTAAATCTTACAGTTAAAATAAAATTTAAAGGTATGTCCGTAGATTTGTAATTTTAATGATCAACACGGTTAAGAGAGAAAAAATGTTTCTGGGTTTATAGGTTTGTTTAGTCATTCGCTTTTAGTGGAGTTTTGATCCGTTATAAAATGTTTATACGGTGGGACTTAATTACACAAAAAATATGTAGTTAATATAGAAATGACTGAATCATTATATCATACTTTTTTTTTAGTTAATGACCACTAAAGACAGAGGCAAATTTTTGCTAATGCCAATAGTACAGTATTTCAAGAAAGTATATAATTCGTGTTAGTAATTTTAAACTTTTGGCTAGTATTTTGCATCTACTTAAAAAAAATTAGACAATACTCTCTTACCTTCGTCTTCTTTTCTAGCCAAAGACATCCTCAGTGGACTGAAATTTGGGTTTAACATAAAAAATCTGATGCACCATAATACCAAACGTTTAAAACTAACATCCTCAAAACTCTCAAATTGACGTATTTATAATTCATATAAATGATTTTCTTTGAGGTAAAAAATGTGATTTATATGCAATGGTTGCATCGAGTTGTTGAAATTAATTAAAGGTTGTCATCAAAAACATTTAAGAATAAATAAATTATGGTAAGCAACGGAAGTAGTTTTTTTACATCTGACTAAATGAAAAAATCAATAAAGCTAAGACAAAATTAATTGTGTGTAAATCAAAAATGTGAGTCACCGTGTGAAATAAAAGATGCTCTAATTGTACTATATAAAAATTGTACAAAAAATTGTATAATAAACAAATCATATACAGCGTATAATATTGATATTTCATACGCTTAGAAATACAGTTTATAGTAGCAACACAACAATTGATTCATAAAGAGTAGGTTCCATTGGCCAACTGATTCGATTCCTACCAAAATAATTTAAATTGTTTGTTGCATTGCTTTGAACGATATGTAATCAAATGTATAAATTCACCTCTATGTCTTACCTCTCTTTGGTTAATCTCAATCTGGGTATTTGTATCAAAATTTTCCATTTTCTCTTGTATGACGATTTTTGCCGTCCAATTAATTCAAGAACTGTTTGTCAGTTTCTTTTATATTCATGAATTCAGTTGTTAATTGTTCAAAACATGACAACTAACTACAACTTCAGGTAACAGAATGACATCTGAAATAAAAATATGTCAGTAGTAACAAGCCCATATGATTATAAAGCGAAAAAACGATTATCAATCAGATTTTAGATACATAGTGGACTTATTACCAAGAGTAATGAAGGTAATGAAATTATAATACAAAGGTCTTTAAAGTCTGATCACACTTGAAAATAAGCTGGAAGTCAGAAATTTAAAGAAATAAATCATAATAAGAATTTATAGACTATAAAAAAGTTGAAAACTTCTTAATTTTACATCAAAAAAGGTCAACGAAACCTTTTTTGTAATAACATTTATGATCGGATTGAGAACTAAGCCTGATATAATTTTTCGTCTCATTTTTTCCCTAAATACCCTTTTCTTCTATTTTCAACTTATTCCCTTTCTACCTCAATCTCTTCTCTCGACTAAATTCACATATATATTCTTTATGAGGTTCTGGAACTAAGATAAGTGGTCTATTC
This sequence comes from Columbicola columbae, assembly GCA_016920875.1. Classification (NCBI taxonomy): domain Eukaryota; kingdom Metazoa; phylum Arthropoda; class Insecta; order Psocodea; family Philopteridae; genus Columbicola; species Columbicola columbae. Next base: position 17,592,858 of record JADMLL010000007.1, read on the forward strand.
TTCAAATTTGAAAATACTGTGAAGTAGTCAAGTCTTGTACTTTTTTCCTCCCGCTTACCCTGCGGGATGGGTGCATATATTTAACACATATGTGGGAAGAATAGTATAGTGGTTAAGTTCCTGACTTGGACGCAAATGGTCGTGAGTTCCAATCCTCTTCCCGCATCCTGTTATACCCAAAAATTAAGAGTGAAAAACGGAATTAAAACCACCACCAAATATTTAACAAATATTCTCCAGAATTTTCAGAAAACAGTCTTCTCGCCTCATGCTTTTCTGTAGTTGTCATTTTTTATTTTATTCTATTTTTTCTCGTTTCGGCCAACTAGGGACCACGATTTTTTCAACTCATTTTCACTCCTATGTGTTGGAGCAAGTTATTACATGAGTTGAAAATATGTTTGATTATGAGTCAACTACCTTTCGTTGAAGGTTTTCTCCCCTGACTGAACATTACTATCAAGGTTGTGAGCCTTGGAGGAAATTTTGGAAAGGATAGTGGATAAATTGAAGGAAAACGTTTAAGGTAAGGAGAGCGGGAGAAAAACTGGCTGGGAATTTTGCACCCAGGTGGGATTTGAACCACGGCCCTTGGAGTGATAGGCGAGTGCTCTAACCTCTCGCCTACCAGGCCCCCCTGTAGTTATTATTATCATTATTTATTTCTTTACATTTTTAAAAATTAATCGGCTATTGTTCGCCGTCTTCACCCCCTTCCCAGCTTTGGGAGGGTGGGATTCACCCTTCTGCCGTCCGGGCCACATCAGCCTCTTCGGCGTCATAAGCACATAATTGTGCACCCGGATGGCGAGGGCTCATCCAGCAGCTACTCTTCCAACAAGGATAGTTAGTGACCCCAGGGGATTAGCTTGCCCCATGGGCACGTAGTATCCTCAGGCTTCCGGGGATTACTACTGTCTTCTACATCTTGCAGGCCAAGGCCTGAGCACTCGACCTGCAGGCGGAGATGATGTTGAGTTCTTCCAGGAAGCCAGCCTTCATTCCACCCAGGCAGCCGATGATGAGGACGACCAATTTCACCCGGTGTCCCGGATACTGCTGCCCGACGTCGACGATGAGGTCCCGATACTTGTTCGTCTTCTCCCTGCCCTTCGTAACTATATTAGTTTCGGCGGGACAGGAGAATTCGACGACATAAATTATTTTTTCGGATCGGTCCCTCACTACGACATCGGGCTTCGTGGCTTCAAGGACCCGCGTCGTGGGAAATGAGTAGTTCCCATAAATGGTACACCTTTCATTTTCCACGACAGCTTCAATATCAGAGGGAGCATTCGGCACAATTGGTTTGGCATCTATACCATAATGGTGCCGAAGATGTTTATGTTGAGTATCGCGTGAGCTGTTGACGAAGATTGCGTATTGTCTTAGTTGTTGAAGGGGTAGAAGGTTATGATGTGAGTATTTGAGTGTTGGTGTGGTGAGTTTTTTGAGTTGTTTTCGAGGAGTCATGAGTTTTATGATTTGATTTTGAAGGGAAATTAATGTTTGTAATATACAGTTTCCTATATTTCCCCAAGTTTCTATTCCGTAACTTAAAATTGATTCAAAAATTGCATAATAAAAAGTTTTTAGCGTTTTTGGATTTGCGGGATTTTTTAATTGATCTATCAATAGATGATATATGACTCCTCGCAGTCTCTTTTGCCTGTATTATAATGCTATAAAAATTTAACACATGTTGAGTTATATTAACTTCTGTGAGGATTAATATATCAATTTCCTGCAATTTATTTTCTGATTCATGTATCATATATCAAAATTTTTCTTCAATGTCTTTATGTTTAAAGAAAAGATTGTGAATAGATTTTTTAATGATTTTCTTTCTACCTTTGTTGCTTTATTATTTACACTATTTTTTGGCTGTAGTTCCGCCGTAAAATGATTGTGTGGATTGAACTTACTTTAGAATGTAATTGAGTGACTGAGGTGATGGAACTGGAGTTGTCTGGTTTTTCTATGCAGGCTGCAGAGTGATCTTCCTGGTGTTGATTTACTAACGACTGATGAACGTTATGTTCAGGTGTTTGCAGATTTTCAATTTGACAATGGCTTAATAATAATAATAATAAATAAAAATGTAGGCCAAAAAAATATTAAAGAAACAAGGGTAACAGCGATGCAATGGACAATTTTAAACTTCTACCGTTATACAAAATTTTAAAGAAACGAAACACCCATAAAATTTATAAATTCCTGGTTTTTCTTTTAACACACGACTTGCGACTGCTGTAGAAGAATGTTAGTTAATAAAAATTTATACCTAATTGGGTTTTAATATTTTTATTTTTTTTATGGCATAGTAATAAAGAAATAATCGACAACTTCATTTCATTTTGAAATTTCTTCATGATACATTTAATTTTCAAAGTAGTTAAAATTTATATGTCAAAATTTCTGTTAAAGGTCACTTTTAAGTTCCATTACCCTCATTTACTACCTTTTCGAAAACTTCAGGTAATAAGAAAAACTTGTAATAGTCAAACGCCTCGGACCATCAAAAACAACTTTGTCTTATTTTGGCAGTTTTTTTTTTCAATTTGAGTTTTAACACTCGTTTTTTATCCTTGTGTATAACAGAATGTGAGAAAGAGTTCGAACTCTAAACCATCACTTGATCTGTCACTCTCTTTGACCACACAACCACAGATTTTTCATTGAATTATCTAAAAAGTTTGCCACCTTGTTTTTTGTAGTGGTAAATTTATTGACTTCTTTTATTTTTTTTAACAAACCGGTTAGAAGTTACTTCAGAAATCCTAGAATCTGTTAATAAAAGTTGCCAAAATCTTCAATTCGATTACCAGTCACTTTCATGCTTATGATTACAGTAAGATCTACATTGTTTGAAACCATGATGCGATGATTAAAAAACTCGAAAGCAGTGAATAAAGTTTCCATTGTAATAGAGCTTATTCTGCTAGACATAGTTTACTTTACAAAACTTTTCATAGCGCTTCGTCTCGTTTTTGAGAGCAAATTTTTTAAACTTTTAGTAAAAGTGGTATTTATCTGTGGTTATATCATATTCAGTAGACAAGCCGTTGCCATTGAATAACGAGAGTAACTTTTAAGTATTTAATTCTTCTTTACCACATTGGAATTACTCTACTCCGCTTGGTTTCGGCTAGTCATATTTTCTTTCACCTGCAGAATACACGATGACTTCGGAACAGTTAATTAAATAAATACAGTTATAGAACCGTTGTTGTATTGTCGCATAAAATTCTTGTCATCTTGCGATATGTAAACGAACAGGGTATTTTTCTTTATATCTTATAATTACTGGAAAAGGGTTGTCTTTAACACCCTGACGACTGCACTGCCAAATCATATTTTACACGTGTGGATCCACAATTTTTTGTATTGTTAACTACGTATATTATACGTATACGTCATTGTTTAAAAAATCGTTTTTAAATCTGTTCTATGTAAGTATCTGTTGTATGTAGTATCTGTTCTCTGTAATGTGTATGTATAAACTAAGCCATTTACAGTATCTAATCGATGGACTGAGGAATTGAGTACTGTCTATAAATTGTATTTATTAATAAATCATATCTACCGGTGTAAAAACGTCCCCTTAATGTCTTTGTAGAGTGAACCACCAGTGGGGTAAGCGGTCGTCAACGTAATAGACTCAAATTAATATAATATTCGGTCTAATCTCTAATTTACTAATTTTTAAAATAGTTGGTGGCGACTTAGGTTTTACGCAAAGAGAGGGTTTGAATTTTTTTGACATGGTTATTGATCACTAAATGTATATTTTTTAATTTATTACGATTTTATGTCATTCGTTTTCTAGCACTACATCTATTTAATTGTCTACACAACAACATCGTTTTCTTTTCATTTTGATTACTTATCATTGTTAATTAATATTTATAACACATATCAATATTACCAATAAACGCCACTCGGGAACGGTAAAGTGGGTGAAGCATAGCTAGAATTGTGTAGTTGGCATCCTTATGGTTTCACATCTTTGAGGTTGCGAAATATTTTGGACATTAGGTCCGGTGGTAAAATATGATATAATTTACTTTGGGCGAAATTATTGATTAAAACCATAAAAAATATTTTCTATTTCACTGCCGAGTGTCTAAAATATTCATTTTTAATTAAGTTATTTTAACACAAGCGTTTCGAATCAAGAGGAAAATTCATAAAAAATTGTTACCGCTTTTTATGACCTTCATTTTTTATGCAACAGGCCATAAACGAACATCTTTTTAATTAACGGGAAAAAAATTATTATTAGATGCAAAGAAAAAACTGTAAATATTTATTTGAATGAAGCTTCGAGCTAAGCAAAATCAACTCATCATAATGGAGTAAGTAGTTATCGTAATAACCAAACCAGTTTGGCAGATATTTAAAAAGGTGTGGCATTCAAGACACTCACTCTATTAATATTTAATTGGTATTCAACACTGTTCCTCCTTTATAATCTAGCTTCAATAACCGATTTTCGATAATTTGTAGTTCTCCCGTTTAAAAAATTTCTTTCTATTTTTTTCCGTTAAAAAAAAACATTCCGTTTTTGTGAAAAAATTTCTTTTATTACTATTATTATTTGTAAGTTATAAATTGAAGCACTTTTCAAGAAGTTTGAAATTTTATAAAAAATAGCTTTTTCTTCAAAATTTTTTCTTATTTTTCTAAAAAATTTTAATTGACATTTAGGTTAAGTACTTTTTAAACTCTAATAGTATTCTAAAATTAGTACGGTACTACTCTAATAGTACCGCACTAAGGTACTCTATAGTACCTTACCAAAAAGGAAAACTAAGTATTAAGTACGATACTCATAGTATTAGTAGCTTTTATATTTTCCAAATACTGTCGGAAATAAAGTATAAATAATACCATGGTCGGAATTTTTTCAAAATTGCCATTCACCCTATAAACTAATGATTCGTTGTGTGATTGAGATACTTGAGGCAAAACATTATGGCTTCAGATCTTTATAACCTCCACCGCCCTTAAAGCATCACAATTTACTTAAATAATTGGAAGTTTCACTTTAAAATGAAAACTGATTACTGATAGTAAGCATTTTTAAATGACACCCAGTTTGCGCCTAAAAAGAAAACAAGAACAAATCTAAATTAAGTATCCGTAAAGAAGAATCGCATGTCCCACTAACTTCGTCAAATTCATTATAGAAGAAGGCGAGCCATTGTCGACCTGGTTTGAAGACTCAAATAACGTCCAAAGTCATTAACTACGGATCTTCCACTGTGTATGACACGTTTCAATCCGTTTTGTTAGGAGATAGGAAGGGAAGCTGAAACTCCGTAAGACTCAAAACTTTGGCAAAAAAATTAGATAGCAATCTACTGGATGCAATCTAGCATGTATTGCATGCAGTTATTATTAAAACAACCCTTTCCATTTTCGTATTTATGTTTACTTGAGGTCATGTTTAGATACATGAATTATTGAAATATGAAATATATATATATATATCATATTTCAATAATTCATGTATTTAAACATGACCTCAAGTAAACACAAATATATATATATACATGAAAAAAAAGAAATCTCAAAAGTAAATGGGTAAAGACTTGCCTGTTTATTGCTGAATTAAATAAAGGTCGTTTGCTTTAATTTTGTGGTCCACCCCATACTGCACATGTAAGGGAGCGTAGTTGATTGGTCAAATAAGAAAAAAATTTAGAACTAACAAACACATTTGTTAATTAGTGAACTTCAGTTCGCCTGTAATACATTTTCATTAAAATGAAAACTGAACAAACTAACAACAACAAAAACAAAAACACAAAAACTACTTATATAAAAAAAGACAGAATTTATGACCTACAAAGACTTGGCAGAGCGGTCGCTCTTAACAGACTGTTTGGTACATGTGATGTTGAATGTTTGTTATGGTGCCATAGGCGTACTATCATACGCCTAAGGGACGGAGGGGGCAACATTATGATGTTGCAAAGTCATTTTTCTTCTTTTTTTTCTTCCAGTTTACCTGCCACATGTCCCTAATATGAAGCGTTGAGTAGTTGATTACGGCTTTAACAAGGGTTTATATCGAGAGAACAGACTAATGTCTTACAGTGATATATTGAAGGAGAATTGTCTCACTTGGGTGTTAAGCCATAGATTTCTTAATTGGTTGCCGAGAATGCAGGCTTTTGAGTACATGTGACACCCAAGACACCGGATTTAATAATCCAAGAAATGCTGATTTTGGGATAAATGATGCTTTAATTTTTTTAAAATTTTATAAAGCATATTTTAAATAAGAAATGTCAAAATCTACATTCGTTCATCTTTGCCCCTTTTACACTTTTTTCATTTGAGTTAGTCCGATATTTTGAGATAGAAAACTACAAAAATTACATAAAAAGGGCGTTACACAGGTGACTGGCGAAATGACTGGTGTACTTCTATGATTTCCTAAACGTTCAATTTTAGAAACACGCGTAAAGTTCAAGCTTGCTGTATTTCTAACCCCTTAATTTTTAGTATTTTTTTCGTACATATAGATTAACTGAAAGAGATTTACGATTTTTGTATTATGATAAAGTCAAACCTAATAAATTAAATTGAGATATAATTACGTACAAATTTATTATGCGAATGCTACAACTACAAAATATTATAAAAGAATTTACTTTCTAGTCATTAGTGTTGAATTTTGCAAGCTGTTACGGATTCCTGTAGATTGTGACCCCCGAAACCAATGGAAAAGGTGTGTTCCAGTCCAAAATGAAATAACGTCCTGAATACTGCTAAATTGCTTGTGTTTTCCAAGTATTGTAAGTGATACACTGTACATTTGCACTTTAAAATACACCTTACAACGGTTTACAACAATCTTGACGAACAATATTGACATTTCCTTTTATTTTACAAGAACTATCAAAACTTTTTTATGCACAAAAACACGTTAAAACGAAAAGCACATGTGCCAGTGACCAACGTTTGACGACGACTGCGAAAAGTCACGTAGGCGTGACGAAAAACTAACCGAAACCCTTAAAATTGCGTAAGTCGAATGTAAAGTACAGGTGCAACCACCCTGCACCCCTTTCATCGCTCCGGTCAGTCTTTCGTCCTGTCGAAATCTGCCCTTGACTTGTAGGCAGGATCGCGACCTTGGGCACAATTGAATCGAGCACCCTTCATTTCCCCCCTTTTCACTTCGTAACAACACCGTTAAGAAAAAAAAGGCAGGGTCACTTAACACAGTTGATGTTCACTGTCCTGTGATAAATCAGGAACACAATCAAAGTACGAGTTGACCTTAAGAAGCAAACTAAGTAACCCGAGAACTTGACCGAAAAGAAAAGAAAAAGTATTATCTCCGTATTTTTGATTTACTCTATATTGAAATGATTATTGCATGTATCGCATATATTAAGATAAATAATATGAATCATTTTCATGAGCCCTCCATGAAACGAATTGAACTTCGACATGCATAAGCGCTATCACTAGTAGATGAATTCTTCATCAGACAGCGAATTATTCTCACAAATGTCCAAACAAAGAGACGTGCACAAATGTCAACAAAAGGCCAGAATATGTCATACAAAATGAAACAGGAAAACGAAAGGGATGCTTGAACTGTACACAGAAAAAAATTGAAAATAGAACGGATACAGAAATACGTTCAGTGTGCAAAATTTGATAAAGATGGAATTGATTCTGAAGATAACTCGAAGGACCGATGTACAAAATTGGATATGATGTACTTGATTTGAGAAACAAACGATTTTGATATTGATAAAGATGTGCGATATATTAGATTGTTAGAAGTTAAATTAATGGTCAAATGAGATAAATTACAAGTAAGATTTTGATCCGTTAGATAAGATTGTCTTCAATCGAACTGCCCTCGATGAAGACTTGATGAGTACAGCTTAAACAATTGAATGAAAGAAAAAGAGGGTGCATATTAATTAGGGGGAAAACATTTTGCAGGTTCTTACAGGCATCACGTGAGGGTACTCTGCCCCAACAGATTTCCCGCATTGAACCTGAGATGATCTCACTGAAATTGTAACATTCAGTATGTCAACACACATTTTTTTTGTATCACATCAGTAAGAAACTGCTTTTTTGAATTTCAAAAGTAATAGTTAATGAAGTTTGGTGTAAAATTATTCTGGTATAAGTAGGAACATATATGTACCCTTGTGTAATGGTCTGGGCAATCAATGCCCGAAGTGCCCTTTGTTTTGAGGGTTGAAGGAAATACAGATAAGTGTTTTGAGACGCTTGTTTGGGCTATCCTCAACAGTACAAAGATGTTGAATCAGTCATGAGGCAACCATAAATAAAGGTTTTTATGTGACAGGTTGTTTACATGACTGGATAAGGGATAACCGTTGATGAAGGATATAATAGGCCTTCATCAGCAAGAGATATAAGTGACCCTCAATAAACATCTTTGTTTTTATGAAGTGAAGAAAGATAAGTTAATTACTATCTGGCATCAAGGGTGAGAAACAAATTATAATCACGCCTTGATCCGGGATAGGGACAAACAAGAAGTCAGTCTGAAAGAGGACTCGAGAACGAGAGGTTCAGAATCAAGAACCAGAGTTAGCTCGGAAAACCACCTGGGGATAGGCCAGCTGAAGAAAAGGGACAGTCGTAGAGTAGACTCGGTGAAGTAAGGACGAATTTTGAAGTTAGGGAAACCAGTCGGGAAAAGGCTGAAGAGGGCAAGAGCCACAAATAAAGAGTAAAGGATATCGATAGAATAGGTAAAGAAAGTAATAAGAAAGAAATAAAAGTTTGGAAAAGAAAAAGTGAAGTATACATTGTTCACCTATTCGAAAGCGAGCACTCCGTTTCCAAGCCGAACTCCATTTTACTTGTATATTTTGGGCCTTATACACGTAACTCCTCAAATTATAGAATAAATGTGTTCTACTACCTTCTTTAGACACAACTGCTGTTACCTCTAACCCTTGTGTACGTCAAAGGGTTATGTTCGAGCATTTCGAACGGCAATAGTTTTGTAGAAACCCAATGCATCTCGTGACGACGTACGGGCGGCGAGCCGGCGGAGACAAAAGGCGGATTTCGGCGAATTAGGCTATTTTTGGAATAAGTTTTTTATTGGTTTCTGTTGAGTTCTCGGGAACTCAGTCTGGAGACATCCTCGGTCCGAGAAAGGCGGTCGATTGTCTGCTCCGATACGGGTTAGAGTTATCGGCCAGGGAAGCTCTGTTCGGTTTAGAACATTTTGTCAAGACTCAAAACATTGTATAAGCGCAATTAAGAAAATATGACAGATATATGAGTTTTAAGAGTAGTCGGTTTTTCTTAATTATTTCGTCATACCCTTAGGTCATCCCCTCGAAAGGTTTCTAACAGGTTAAATTCCAATTAATTATAGTGCCTGACTCCGAAGTCTAACTTTTAATTACATAAATCTGAGATTTTTCGCCCTCTAAATCGAGAACTTAAAATTCTCCCCCCTTAGCAATGAAAGTAACTTTAATCTTGGTAGGCACACAGTTAGAAATAACAAATGTTGTAAATAACAAAGTCATCTTCAATTCTTAATAGTCCTACGAAACATGGTAAATGCTCCAGGTTCGCTCCTAACTGAATCATCCGCAATGACCTGGGAGTTTCCTCCGTAAAGAAGGAAATCAAAAGGTTCACTCGCAAATACTCCCCCAGACTGGCGAACCACCCAAATCCTTCTGCCTCCTTACTCCTCTCTGAGCCCCACGACCAAAGACGTCTAAAAAGACATACACCACTTGACTCCCAAAAATGCTTCTCTTAGTCACATCTCCTTATTCCTCTCATTCCTTTCTTTTCTTTTTCCTACCTCTTTTGATATAACTCCAGCCCTCCTTTGGCTTCCATCAAACCATTCCTGGGATAAGACACTGGTCTGCTCTCCAGACATAACCCCTCTAATCTAGTCTGAACAACTACATAGTTTCTCATGCTTGGAGACAGGTGGTAGTTAGCAAGGGGGAGCTAAATAAAAAGAAAAAAAAATCTTGATATTCTTATTCAATGTAAATAATTTTTCTAAAAAAATTCAGTAAGGCCTGTGTTACGAAGTGAAAAGGGGGGGGAAATGAAGGGTGCTCGATTCAATTGTGCCCAAGGTCGCGATCCTGCCTACAAGTCAAGGGCAGATTTCGACAGGACGAAAGACTGACCGGAGCGATGAAAGGGGTGCAGGGTGGTTGCACCTGTACTTTACATTCGACTTACGCAATTTTAAGGGTTTCGGTTAGTTTTTCGTCACGCCTACGTGACTTTTCGCAGTCGTCGTCAAACGTTGGTCACTGGCACATGTGCTTTTCGTTTTAACGTGTTTTTGTGCATAAAAAAGTTTTGATAGTCCTTGTAAAATAAAAGGAAATGTCAATATTGTTCGTCAAGATTGTTGTAAACCGTTGTAAGGTGTATTTTAAAGTGCAAATGTACAGTGTATCACTTACAATACTTGGAAAACACAAGCAATTTAGCAGTATTCAGGACGTTATTTCATTTTGGACTGGAACACACCTTTTCCATTGGTTTCGGGGGTCACAATCTACAGGAATACGGAAGAGGTGTCCTAGGCATTGGTGAAATGAAGTTGGTCGGCTGAAGATTCGGTAAGAAGCAGTATAACTAATTTTTCTAAGTTATAATCGACATACAGTATTTTCTTGCCAAAATACGGGTTGAATTGAAATAAATATCTAGTATCACATGTAGGTCATACTTTAAAAAGTCCCATTTTTTTTGTGTTCTCTTAAACACACTGGTGCATAATGTTGTGCCCTCTGAATTTGATCATGAGTCAATCAAGTGCTTTTCATGAAAATTTATTAAAATGTAAAAAAAAATGGAATCAATATATTTAGAAAGTGAAGCATTTCATGCGTCCATTGTATATGACCCAATCATACTCATGACTCAATCGTTTATCAGTATACTCTTGCAGTACAAATATGTCTCAACGCATTTATTACGTTATATTTTGGTTATTTCTGCATGTTTTTTTTAAGGATATCTTGATTTTTGGAATCTACACACCTGACTTAGTACTAATGAGGGAGGAAAAAGTTAGCAAAAAATTTCACTGATGATGATTTCACATACAACAGAAATTATCGTGACACACAAAAAATTAAGTCTTTTTTGACACGCGACCGCGTCAAGCTAGTGAGGAAAAAAACACTATGTTGTAGTAGCCTGACATTTATAGAACTTCCTACGCCTTCATCATTTTTCGCCTTCATCAAAATAAACCATAGGAGTGCCTTTCAATATAAGGGTCATGTAGGTAATGAAGAGATTAAAGAATGAGCGCAACTAGACTTACAACTGTTAGCGACAAAATGAGTACAAATAGGGGCACTAAGTTATGATGAGGACTGTGAAGTCAATTTCTGACTTTACAGGAACACTGATTGTAAAACAGTGTGCTTGTTATGGCTGTGGCGGAGAGTCGTATGTTTAGTTATGTAGAATAATCCAGTGTAATTTATTTAAACCCTCCCCCCTCCTCATAACACAATATTACCCGAAATATTTCTATAATTCTGCCTTATTTTTATAATGCAACAATACAGGAAATAATTATATTTTTCACCATTATTAGCATTAGACTGATTGTCAAATTAATGAACCTCAGTTGGTCACTCATCTGTCATTTAATGCCAGAATACAAAACTGTGGCAAAGACAAAACCTATTTATAAGTTTACCAAATAAATGTCTCTTTTAAAAACTCGAAGATGTTTTTGTTTCTGTTTGCCAGTTTATAGCAATTTATTCGTTGACATATTGAATGTTTAAAAATCATATAAATGAGCAAATAGATGTGAAGACCCTCAAGCGTTACATTAATATTGGCAGGATGTGTATTTATTGTAAAAACTAAAGATCTATAAAAATTATAAAACTATAAAAATGAACTTGTTTATTTGGAGCTCCACAACTAAATAATAGTTTTTGTTTTATTTTTCCTCTGCTTCTTTTTGCGTATTTTCAATTCGGACGTTTCCCAAACTGCGAAATTGGCCGATGGCCACATAACTACCTTTCTAATACAACGCTACTGTTGTTTTGATTCACCTGTATTAGCACCGGTCTTCTCGTATAGCATGAGATGGGGTTCGTGGCCGGGTCCTGGCCGATCATTTCGATCTTTTGCGCGAGGAACTGATGGCGGTGTGCTGGTTTGTGGATGTTAAACCTGAAGTTAGGACTGAAGTTGAATCACGTTGGAGTCACTAATTTAAAGCAAATATTAATGTTGCCCAAATGTATATTTATTGTAAAAACTAAGAATCTACAAAAATTATAAACCTATCAAAATGATCTTGTTTGTGTGGGGTTCCACGACTGAAAAAGAACATGGCGGATCGCTAAAACCACATATGAGTTGAATATAATCAGGATCATTATGAAGTCTTTTTAAATAGGACGTTTCTGCCATATATAGCGATCCAAAGATGATGAAATCTATGATGCGTTGTTGAGCAGCGACAATATTAATCGCCGAACGTGTCAATAAATTAAAGCTTATCTATTGTAAAGTTGTTGGAAACTATAAATAAATTAATACTGCTAAGGTGAAGGAGCTCCTTTCCCCTTTTCCAAGAAAAGTGACTTTTAGCGTAATGGAAGGGCTACATGCCTCAAAATTTTAGTTACATCTTATCACTATTGTTCTTCCAGAGATTTTTTTGTATCATTAATTGTCTTATCATTAATCATCTCATTGATCTTTCAATCTACATTTGACCAAGTATATGTAACGTATTGTATCTACTTCATCTAGAGCCAGTGAGAGCTCAGTACCCAAAAGCGTTTTGATGATATTGATAATGAAGGAATCGATCAATGATTAGTTGTTTTAAGTGCAGGAAAGAAACTTACGCATTTAATCATAATAAGTGATAACGGTAATAAGTATAAACATTATTATTTTAAGTCGTATATCCATTAAAACCACAAGGTGTAATATTGTATCAATAATTCTTGTATAATTATAAATGACAATTTTCTTAATATATATATTTTTTCAAATAAAATCAAATCTTAAAAAATCACACTTAATAGTAATGTTTACATAAAGTAAGCTAGGTCTTAAATTATTATTAAAATTTTTTTAAATTTTTTATAATTTGCTACCATGATAATTAGCCAGACTGAAACTGTTTAATGTTACAGAGTTAATATTTAATGAACAAATTTTTAAGTCAAAGAATCACGAGCTTTTCATTTTCAAGTTACTTAAATTAAATAATTAAAAATTTTTATCAAAAATTTCCCTCCCTTTTTCACGTTCTCTTATATCTTCATTTTCACATTTTTTTTAAAGCAGATCTAAAAAACTTCCTTAAAAGTACAGCATAAATTTATGAAAATGTTGGATTTTAATTTTATACAGTTCAATGTTTCAAACATTTATGCGTTTGAACATATTTTGAAACGAATTACTGTTTTCAATAATAAATTTAAAGAAAATTAATTTTAAGGTATTGTAAAAGACGTCATATTTCTAGGCTTATCTGATAGGCTGAATCCGTTATAATGGCGAATATGCTGAGAATTGCTCTCTGAAAAAGGAAAAAAATTAATTATTCTTACGTTTAAATATTATGGTACAAAATGGACAATAATTTCCTGCCAATTTAATTTTGCTTTGATAAATTAGAGAAAAATATATATATATGTATATAATATACAATAAATGTATCAAAGCATACTTTGAACAAGTTGTAGCACAGTCTTAAATAATTCCGTAGAGCCTTTGTTAGTATAAACAATCCTCAGTTATTTTTGGAAAAGATAGAGTGCAGAATAAATCCATGGACTTCAAATAAAAAGCAAATGAAATCGAGGAGCTCCATAGAATGCGACAAGCGTTCTGGTCGGAAAGTTGGTTCTGTTCCGTTAAGGCACCAACCCACCAAAAAGACCACTGAACGGATAATAGAAGTTCATCCCAAATGCAATGGTGTCGTCAGTTTAGTGAGTTTAAGGGTCTGGTGCTCAAATGTGGTCAAATTGTCAAAAGAGGTGTTACAGGTATTTGCGTATGACCGGACGAATAAAAAAAACATCATTTTGAGTTACATGGACATTTTCGCTTTACAATTCTGAACGAAAATACATAATTTTTAACTAATGTTATAGATTTAATTGATTAATTAATTCGCTCGTGTAGTTTTACTTGTTTCTTTTTTCATTCGTTTTGTACATTTTAAAGAATACGTACATAGGTTTTCGGCCCTGTATCACAGTTGTCAAATCTAAAAAATTTTTTAATTTTACACATACTAAAATATTTTACTGCTTTTAGAACTTACAACCTTCTTTTTCGTTGAAAAAAAAAACCAAAAACAAAAAAACAAACAAAAACAAAAATAACTAGCTTTAAAATAAATAAATTGGCTTCTAATGATCATTGTTTTTGTTTGTCGTGTACCATTTATTAAATACCAGTACTCAAGAAAGGAAAAATATGAATACCACAAATGAGGTAGAGCTTCTAAAAAATCCCGTTTCAATAAACAGGGAAGGCTTGCTAAAAGAACTTTTGGAATTACGAGATATATTAGAAGAATTGAGCCAAAAAAATCTTGAGCTAGACGAAGAAAATTTGTCTTTGAAAAAAGAAGTACGAGACATGAAGGGTCAAATAGGAAGTGTTCTTGAGACTATGAAAATACTAAAGGAGGAATTAAAGAAAGCTCATAAAGTCTTAAATAAGTCCCATGCAAAATCGAAAGTTGAATTCGGCATGTAAAATGTTTACTAATTTCCCTTTTCAATCCTGACAGACCTAAGACATTGTCAAAAACGATCATAAGATTGATAAATAGTAAAATTTTAGTTTAATGGAAAAAAAAGAAATATCATTTTGCGATTTAGTAGCATTATTCATATAAACATGTATTTAAAAAAATTATTGTTAGTTTTAACTTATAATTTGTCAGCAATGGTCTCCCACTATTCGATCGTGTCCGGCTACGTATATCTTATCAGGGTTGTCAAGAGTTAGTATTATTATTGTTAATCCTCCTTCAGTTTTTCCAAACGGGTGTTAGGTTCAAAATGGCCTCTTAACAACGCTACAACTCTTATTTTCATTTTGAATAAAATTCTTTTAAAACTAACGCAAGATTTCATTTTAAAAAATGAAAAAAGGTACATTAACTGTTTACGTTTTTAAAATTGGATGGTAGTGCCGGAGGTCTATGGTGCAGTGATTATGTTCCAGACAGTAGAAGTAGTAGCGGGTTCAAATCCTTCTCTCGTATTCTGTTATACCCGTAAAGGGTGTAAAAGGGTGTAAAGCATGATTAAAGTCAGCTATAATTAGAACTAAATTGGATCGTACTAATTTCTGATTGGAAAAATGGGATGCAACCAGTGAATTTGGTTTTGAAGATTGTAATTTTTGCCAAGGTGTATCCTTGTAAATAAAACTCTATTTCAAATAAAAAGAAACAACATAATTTTAATGCACTTACACATCTATTTAAAGGGATTTTTCAGTGTTCTAGGCAAACAAAATATAATTTTTAGCCACAATAGTCATTTCACTGGGAAAGAGACTAAGGACAATCTATTACTTAAAAATGTAGCCAATGCATAGTAGTCCAGTTGTTTATTGATAATAATAACAGAAAATCAAATCAATAATCATAGGAGCACATGACATTCTTCTCAAGTGAGGTCGGAGACTCAAGACTTTTTCAAATGTAAAAATATTGTTGTTATAAAATAAAATTTTGAATTTATTTAATTGATAGTTTTTATATTTGAAAAGTGAATATTTTATTATAAATTATTAATAATAAATTATTACAGCTTGAAGCCTCTGAGTGTTACATAAGCGGTTGTAGTGGCAGTTATGATAAAAGAAAAATGCTTTTTGAAGAACATGAGTTGCATCGGCTATGTAAAATTCTCGTCATAAACTTTATTGAGTGAAAATTATTGTTATTCAATATGCCGTTTCATTTTAGCCATTTGTTTGGGTTTTGACAAATTCCTTTGTCACTAAAGCCCGATCTTAAGTTAATTTTGTAATCACTTCCACCCCTTTATCCTTATCACTTTTACTAAAGGTAGTTGTACCTACCCTTTCACCCTTATAACTTAACACCTTAAATATGTTTGTTGGAATGTTTTTTAGTAAAAACGTCATCGATGAGGATAACCGCTCCCAGAAAAATTTTTGAACCTTTGAAAAATAACCAAAATTGCACTAAACGATCTTGTTTGAATTAGAAAAATCAAATAAATTATAGCAGATATAAAATTTTCATTAACTGTAACAGGTCAAACTGTAGGTTAATAGTGGGTGAGTAAAAGTCTCTCTCGTGAATATTAAGCCATTAAAAAAATATCTTTAAAGTAGTTGTGCGAAATAAAATAAGAGTAAAACGCCCAATACTCTGCATTAAGTTGCATCAAAATTTTATAATTCATATAATTAGCACATGCAAATTTTATTTTAATAACCTAAAAAAAAATACCATAAAGCCTATTACGTCTATAAACATTAAAAAACAGTCTAAAACATAAATTTCTTTTGAACAAAACGAGCCATTTTTCTCATGAGTTAGATACCCATCAAATCAAGTCCAAAAGATGTAAGTAACGGGTTTGAACATATCCAATAAATAATTATTTAATATCTCTAAGAAATAATGAAAGCGTTGATAATCTATATCAGGAATGGAGAACCGATTGGCACGCGTGCCACAAGCGGCAAGCTTGAGAATTTTGATGGCACGCACAAAAATCTTCATCATATTGTGTGCGGCAGCAAAAATTATAATAAAAACAATTGTTTTTAACGTGAATTTTGTTTCTAGCACATTGCCTTTTGTAAAGCATTGATTAATAAAAAATCTTATAAAGAAGAATTGCTTTTATTTGTTTATTTAATTATACTTATGTATAGTTTCACCACGCTTAAATTTCGATTGAAATTTTATTGTGGCACCAACATCAAAAAAAGGTTCGCCATCCCTGCCCTAGATAAATCTTTTCTAGACCCTTCTCAATGACCCTTGTTGGGGGCAGGTGGTGATAAACTGGAAAAAAATCATTTCACGGGTATGCTTCGTAACGTTCACGTCTGACTCAGTTTTCAGGTCCGACCCTGACTCTGAGTGTACATGAATATTCTCTTACAAAATTTGCATCACGAGTAAGACTCGTAATTGGACAAAAGTTTGAGGAAAATTTTTATGTATTTATCACAAGATAAAAATTATTATTAGCTTCTACCTTTACTAGTACAGCAGCCTGTAGATTTGAAGCTTTTGCAAACCCAAGTGCAATAATATAAGGCAGGGATGCCGAACCTTTTTTTGATGTTCGTGCCACACAATAAAATTTCATTCGAAATGTTAGCGTGGTGAAAGCTATATGTAAGTATAAATATTGATAAATAAAGAAATAAAAGCAATTCTTCTTTAAACAATTTTATTTAATGCGCATCTTTGGTGTGAGGAATGGTGTAGTGGTTAAGTTCCTGACTTGGACGTAATGATCGTGAGTTCGAATCCTCCTCCCGTGTCCTGTTATACCCAAAAATTAAGGGTGGAAAACAGGATTAAAACCACCACCAAACACCATTTAATGCGCATCTTTATATACTTCGATACATACTTTGAACGTACATACGACAAGAACTTTGTACTACGATAGGTATTCAGTACTAGAAATTAATATCATAAATTATAAATTAAGTGTAGAATAGTAATTAGTAACTAATTTCTATCAAAAAGATAACTCATTAAAAACATAATTTTGTTTTGCGCGTGCCATCAAAATTTTCAAACGTGCTACTTGTGGCACGCGTGCCATAGGTTCGTCATTCCTGATATAAGGCGTGGAGTATAGTCGATTTACATTACCAAGCTGTGGTACTGTTTTTGGTTTCATGATGTTAGTTATAAAGTAAGATAAACAGTTTTTCATTGAAATAAAGGAAGTTATATGATGTTATGGCACGGCAAAAAAGTGGATTGGAACACTATTTTCAATTGATGAGCCTAACTAATTAAAATCAAGAAGTATATTGTTTCAAAATTGAATTTTAACAAAAATTTTAGTTCAAAAATCTTTTAATTACACATCCATAACTACTTACATACCTAATCGAAGCCACCCTTTAACGAACGAAAAGAAACTCTTCTTGCATGCGCCTACAATTAATTTTTATTTCATCCTAAACTGGTATTTGGAACGTTTAATTAAGTTTCCTGTAGATGCGTTCAGGTGTCTTTTGAAGATTTTCTCATCTCCTGCTTTAAAAAAAGCATTCCTGCAACGGCATCTACTTAGTCACTGTATGGCGAAATCCAATGCATATTTCGTTTTAAAACTTTAACTTTTGCGTTATAAAAATTATCACTGGAATAACTGAAATGACAAGTACAACCACTTGATGAAGGTGATTATATTAATATATTTGAGATAGATATGATTTTTACGACATGGATTTCTAGCTCCCGAGCCTCAGCCTATCATGGACGCTTTTGGAAAAAAAAAAAAACCAGAACAAATCGTTTGGAGAACCTTACGAAATAGGAATATGTCAATGCCAAATAAAAGATAAAATTTCAAACAAAAGTATTTCAAAAAAAAAAAGAAAACTTATAAACTGCCTCCCTCCACCCAAATAACAATAAATGTCAAAACAGGAGGTAGAAAAGGTGAGGCAGGAATAATTTGTTGTGAACTTAAAACGTAAAGGTAAGATATAAAACGTTGACGTTAAAACAATACTAAACTGTTTAAGAAGGCAGATGAAGTGAAACAGTTGCTTCAATGCTTGAAATAAAACAAATTTTGAAGCTTTTATAGACTTTAGTGTAAAATAAAAGGATAATAAACATTATCAAAAAATTTTGACTTGGCTGAGGGACAATGGGAAGGTTACATTTAGGAAGAGATAAGAAATTCTTCAATTCAAGTGAAAATATTAAATTAAGTAGAATTTAGGAAATAGTTTTCAAGTTTCTTAAAAGTCCTTAAAAAAGCAGTGGAGGCGATTAGGTAGCTTTACCAATATCACCCATAAAAAGATTATAAATTCGATGAGTCAACAAACAAAAGTGATTTCATTGATGGGAGTAAAAATTATTTTAAAAAACACTCTAATTAATCCGGCTGATTTATAAAGTTCATTCAAACTATAATTCATAACCACACAAGAGATTAATCGTGTATTTTATTATCATTCGCTATATAATTGTTAGTTTTTAAAACGAATTTAACAAAATTTAAATTTCTTGTAATGTGCTTTTACGTATATTTGATTTGTGTCACCAATAAATTTCGAAAATATTATAAATTGTACTGGTAAAGTGGGGCTTAATTTTGTACACTTTTTCAACTACCGAAAACCGACAACCGATAACCGACACAATAAGAATAAAAGATAAAGTTGCGCTCGATGTATTTATTTAATGATGGATTTGTCCCAAAATTTTAGGTTTTCATAATTATGCTTTTTAATTTACTTTGTCAAAATACAACAGTAATTTTTACAACTGTGGTAATTCTTATTTTTGACATGGTTTTCCCCCTTCTTTTTCCCCTAGATTGAAAAGGAGCCGGTTGAATTTCAGTTTTGGAACCACATTTGTTTCACTCATATTTTAATGTTTAAAATCATCGCACTACAATTGGACTGTTGAAAAAAAAAATTAAATTTTTGTCCCAAGATCTGACGAATTTCAGCAAACACTCTTCGGGTTTGATCTGATTTACTTGTCGAAGATTTAAAAATTTTAACGTCAACAAAAATGGGTGCTTAGGTACTGCGTAATTCTAATTACGTTGCATTTTAGCCTACACATTTTACCTAATACTAAGAACTGAATTTTTCTTTTTTCATACTGTCATTTTAATTTGTTACTTGACGATTTTTTCGCTGGTTTACTTTTTTTCCTTCCACTACAAAATGTGGTTTCTGTATTTGTAATATATACGGCCAGTCAAAAATTTGAGAGCACCTCAAAAAAATTCCACATTATCTTTTAATAATCAAAAAATATTTACAACTTATTGTTGTAAAATGCGTCCGATCGTATTTTATAGGTCTTGGGTAATGTTTGGAGAACAAATCCTTTTTGCTTAATTACCAAAAAAAGACTCCAAAAAGGATTCAAAATAGACAATGTTTACCCATTCCTCGAGTTCAGGAATAAGCGGGTCAAGTAGAATCATTTTTATTTTGCATATTTCTCAACTGATGACTACAATTTCACTACGTTTTTGCTTTAGCCAATCTTTTTGATTGTGAAAGGATCCAAGACAAGTAGTTTCACGTTAAAATTTACTCTTTTGCTCAAGTTCTAAGCGCGTTTCTTGTTAGTTGTATTTCTTCGTCAATACCATCCAGTACTCCTTAAATGTGGGGGTAAAGTAGGAAATTAGGGTTGATACAAGCTCTGCCATTATTAAACTTTACAATTAGGACAAATCTGATCGAATCACTGCCACATGAACAAAAATATCGAAGATTTTGTTCATCGCACATTCGGTTGATTTAAAGAAAACGGCAGAAATTAGAACCTCCCATGGTCAAGAAAGCCCAGAGAAGCTTCGTATAGGAAGGACAATGTTATTGCATTTACTGGCAAGCGAAATAAACGTCCACAGCCTCAGACATTCACGGTGATGTACAACAATCACGCAGCAGACATGTGCCCCTTATAACTGTACAGCGACTATTGAGGGATGCTCGTTTGTTCGGGTGGCCGTCCGAAAACCGCTGCTAAAGCCGCTGAACAAGAAAAAAATGAATGAAATGGACTCTACGACATTGATATTGAACTGAAGAAAATTTTAAAAATAGTCTTCAAGCGGAGAAAGTTAAAGATCGTATTATTTGAAAGAAACAGCAGAAATTTGTTTCAATGTTCTTCTGGAGAAACAATGTTACCAGATTGTCTGGTGCCATCGGTGAAGGGTGGCGGTTGTTCTGTCATGGCCTGAAAACCGGAAATTTAGTTAAAATCTAGGGAATGAGAAAGAAAAAAAAAAAGAGTACAAAAGCACTCTAGATGCAAGTACCATTCCATCTGGGCTAAAGTCAGCGATGAGTTGGTTTCTTAACAAGGCAACGGCCCTAAACATAGTTCTATTGTATATTATTCCAGAGATATTTAAGAGTAAAAGAAGTGAAAAAAGTTCTAAAAAAATTAAAGTGGCCTCCCCCAGAGCCCTGGTCTTAATCATATCGAACTTTTCAGTAAAGAACTCAATGGAAAGGCTTATGATCGGTGTCCTTTCTCACAAAAGGAAATTTGGAAGGCTTTAATAAAAAATCTGTAACAATATCAAACAACAAACAATTGATAAATTAGTTTCTAAAATGCTGCGACTGGTAAAAAAAGTCACTAAGTGCAAAGAAGGTTTTTTTCATAAAAAGCAATATTTTTATAATTAATTTTACTATATAATCAAATTGATTGAAGAAATTATTTAAATTTGAAGTAATTTTATTTCTAAGATTGTAGCTTTTTCCGGTATTATTATTATTAGTTTTTTTTGAAAATTCTAACAAGTTTTTGAGTTTTGACTGTTTTTCTCGTGTTCCTTAAAGTGGTCTCAAACTTTGACCGACAGTGTATGCATGTTTCTTTACCGCTAAATTAATTTCCTATTGAAAATAAGAAAATCAAGTTTGTATAGAAAGTGCACTGATTATTTTTAGGAGATTCTAATTGTTTTCAATATCTAGTTTACGGCTCCTTAAGATTATTTTGTAGACGTTTGTTTGGTTTGTCCTAACTTTACAACCGTGAATTTAAATTTATGAAGCCAACGAAAATTATTGTAATCGCATGTAAATATTTTCAAATATTTCACGACCATTTTTCATTTGTTTCATAGGTAGTAAAACTTTAAAAGGATATTGAATGTAATAAAGTGATATGAAGTGTTCGGTCGCTGCAAAAATATTTTTACTGAATTTCATTGTGTAAACCTGAAGTTTTGGAAGTTTTTGCCCTGAGTAAAGGCGAAAACTACTTCACAGTCTTAAGTTTATTGGTACTCCTGTTAAAAAAGAAAGGAAGGTTTTTTTTTAGAAGAAAACTTCTCTTCTGCTATTGTTTTCAACTACTATTGTGAGTTCACTTTTATTTACATTACATTAAGGAAATTGCCTTCTTGGATGCCTTGTGTATTTTTTGACTAAATCTTCGACTGTGGTTTTTAGATCGGCTACTTCTCTGTGCAGCTTTTCTATTTCTGTTTTTATTCTTTCATTTTCTTCAACAATGGAGTCAATTCTGTGACTTGAGCCACAATTTTGAGCAGTTTTATTATTCTGATTATTAATACTACTACTGTTCCTCGACAGCATCTTGGTTTCGGTTTCTGATAGTGCTACTTTCTTACCGTCATCGGGCAAACTTCCTTGAGCCTTCTCATTTGAACTTTTTTTTAGAGTTTCAAGCTTGACAAGTTTAGTAACCAGTATTGTATGAGCTTCTTCTAGAACCTTTTCAATGTCATTAATTTTGCTTTGTAGCATTAAACTTTTACACCTTCGCTTGAAACTATCCATATTGGGTCTGATACCTGTTATTCTTAAAATTGAGTTAACTTGGAATTTACCTTCCATGAGAAATTTTTATTAAAAATTTGTTGTTTTTGTTTCTGTTTTTTAATAATTTTATATAAACATTTTGAGTAAGTTATACGTTTCTTCTGCTGTGTAAACACAGAGAGTAAGTAAACCGAAAGTTTAATCTTTTTGTTCTTTTAACCAGCGTGTGTTGTTTTAAGTAAATTGTTAAAAAAGATTTTTATAATTTGGGTTCTTGACAAATATTTTTAAATCATTTGCTAAATAGTGTTTAAATACCCTTCTTGTGCTAATAGTTTAAAAAGGTTTATGGCTCACTGACGAAAAGAAAATGCATTTGAAAATACTTCCTAATTCCCATTTGTTTTTTGGAGGGAAAATGGTAGTTAAAATATACAATACGTACAATAAATCTTTGAATTTCTTTTATTTTTTCACTTGTCATCATGTAGTAGAAAAGGATGTACATGAGTTTTTATATATATATTATTTTTATTATATATACAGTATATATACAAATAAGTAATAAACCAGTGTATATTGTACATAGTTTTAAACTTTAGAACTCTAAATATATGGACCTTTAGAGTTCTGAAGTTTAAAACTCTGTACATTATATACTGGCTTATTACTCCGTGTCATGTTTTTACGAATAACTGATGTTTCGGGCTGGTGACATAGTCATGGAACAGGCAAGACGGAGTAGGAAACTAAGAGAAGATACTAAAAGGGACAAGATGGGTGCATACAAGTATAAAAGTGGAAATGAGTCAGAGGCGATTGAACTTAAAAGAAAAGTAGGTAAGGAAGGGTGAGATTTGAAACGAAAGGAAGAAGATTGGAGGTTTACAATCTTATTGTATGCAGATTAGAATTGGGAACCTCCAGGAATGTTCATTGAGCCGGGCTCTGGGGTTTGGGGGGGTGAGGTTGTCGTGAGATGAAGTAGTGAGCGCCAAATGGGACTTATGGAAAGGTCCTGGGCTCTATTGAGATTGTTTGGGTGTTTGGCAGTCTCATTTGGCCCACCCAACCAGAAATTGCCCAGCAAACCAGAATGCAAGACAAATACTAAGACCTTAGTGTTGTTGAACAGAATCTGGTATTTCTATTCCACAGGGTGTTCGACCACCGCAGACTACCCGCAGTACTTGTGATGTGCATATGTTCCATTCCTATACTCATTTCCATATCGCACGTTTTGTCAAACCAATGTACATTTTTTTATTTTTTACATTGGCATAGAATGTCATGATGCCTGAGGACAGAAGACGGTTCAGGGTATCCTTGAAAGACCTCAGGACTTGAGATATTGATGTGTGATGCGACCGAGTGATGGAGTGAAGGTGGAACGCGAATGACGAACGAATACTTTAAGTATTAACCAAAATTATATTACGAAACACTATTTTACGCTAATACTCCTAACCACACTGATGGTCATGAGTTATTGATTATATCTTATTACCCAGCCAGGCTCTGATTATTAACTGACTGATGATTGTTGGCTGATTTCGAATTACAGTCTTTACTGATGTAAGTTGAGGCTTGGGTTGTATTTATATCATTGTCAAAGGGGGTGAGATTCTCTCTGAGGTACACGGGTTTTAAAGCATGAGTTTACCTTATTGTTTCATCCTTGACAATGTATTAATACGAAAATGATTTCATCATGTGTACGTCACAAACAACCCAAGTCACTTAAGGTTTTATCACTACAATAGAGACAATTTTGGAATACAAGTCCAAGCTCAGATCATGGATAAAAGATGACTAATTGTTTTGGAGAAAATTCTCATGTAATCAGAGTTGATAACAAAATTGGGAAGGAAAATTGTTTTTATTTAGAATTTGAAGAGAAGTCTGCTCACCCGATCTGTGGTACCAGGAATGAGTAACTTTCTTGGTAGGGACCTTGTTAGTGGGTGATTTGTGAAAAGGGGGCGGTTTGGAAGACATTCAAGTATTAATTTGTTTTTTGGTGTGTCCGTTAAATTGGAGCGCCTGAGTAATAAGCTCAACTTCCTGGTTTAGGTTTGGTGGGTCACACTGAGTTCTGGCTCGGTGGATCAGGGGTGGACCAGCCCCTATGATTGAAAGTTTATGTGATGGGTGATGGTTGGGGAGGATGCATTGAGGTATCTGTCAATCTGTACAGGTGGATTTATGTAAACTGTGTGGGACAGGGGTCCATCTGTCTGTCTGGTAAAAAGTAGGTGCAGGAAAGGGACCTTATGATCTGATTCTGTTTCAAAGATGAAAACAACGCTAGAGTGTATGGAGTTCAGGTGGTTCAGAAAAGACCCAACCCTTCATTCTGTTCGAAGAATAGGTCTATGTAAAGGAACTAACCGGAAGTCAGACAGTGGTAAAATATTTCAGTGTTAGGAGGAAGATTGGAGAGGGAGTAATAAGTCAAGGGTGAATACCCCAGTATGTAATATCATATGTGCAGTTTTAAATTTTAAAAGTGCCATGGAAATTTAACTTCTTTAATAGTCCCGAAGTTTGTTTCTTTCTCTAGATTCCTTTTCTGTATTACACCTAATTTTTAGATATTGAAGAATGAATAAAAACATCATATTAATTTCTTTGATTTTAATTAAAGTTTTAAACTCATGGATTCTATCAGTTAATTTACTATTAACTTGATTGCTTTTGGAAAGTAAAAAAAAAAGCACTATATTTATTTGATCGTACGGGAACGTTGTTATTGTTGCTCTAGCCAAGACCTTATTTTTACTTTAACTAGCATATTCCCTCAGTAATTCATATCCCTTCGCCAATAACGAAGGAACCTGCAGATTACTTAGCTAACGCAAAAAAGGAACAATTTCTTGCATTTTAACGTATTACCATACATAAAGTACACACGATAGAAAAAAATATAAAAGTGGTAATTAAGCACTTTAGCTGTCTATTCCAGAACTTAACTTATTTTTTTATTTCCGCATAACAAATGGATTTGCAAAATGAAAATAAAATTTTCTGCAAAGATTTGGTTAATATCAAATCTTTAGATTAGAATTTTAGTAAAACAAGGCGCAAGGTGTAAACAGGATTATTTTGGTGAAATTCGATAAATCTCACTACTTCAAACTAATACAGTATTTCAAATATGCAACTGAGTTATTGTATTAAAAAAAAGAAAAGAAAAGCGTGTAGAAATTTTCCTCAGGAGTTCTCTAGCGATGGAAAAATTTTCTTAAATTCGTTTTCTTTAATGCAACTACTAGTCAGTTAGAAAGTAGAACACTAGAAAAGGAGTCAGAGAAAATGAATGAGATACCGCTTGGCCCCTCTGGGTAAATCTTGGTGAATAAATCCGTTCGGCCAAAGTTTAATTTGGTAGAGAAATCCGGGTTTGTGATAGATTGTCAACATATTGTTTGAAAACCTACTTAAACAAGATGTAGTAGTATTGAGGATATCTTAGTATTGCCTCAGGATTAATTAGAGCCAGTGCCTTCGTTTAAAGGTAATAAAATAGAAATTTATCATAAGATCTTGTGTTAAATTAAAAATCTAAATTCTGGTGAAAAAAGTTCTTTAACATTACAATCGAATTAAAGGTTTTGTAAATTAAAAGTTTTTATTGTATTCTTAAGTTAAACAGTATAATATTACATTGAGATTTAAAAAATAATCTGGTCGTTGCGATATGCATTTGCGTTGAATAGAAAGTGAGAAGAAGACGGTTCCTAATTACTTATCTGTATAATCTGTATGAAACATTTTTATGATGAAAAATTTTTTAAATTAGTAAGTCGCTCCCTTTTTTAAAGGAAAAACCCAACATTTATTCAAAACCCAACAAAATAAAATTAACCTTTTTTAGTCTGAAGATAACTTGAGCAATTCATATAAATGAAAACGGAAATAAAAGCCATGTGTTTCTTAAAAATGTCTCTTTTCGTGCAGTAAATTATGAAGTCGTAAAAATGTTTAAGGGTCGAGTGCTTTTATTAAATCGCTAGTGACAATTTTATCTTTAATATTTCACAAACTTTGTGGAAAGGATTTAAGACAAAATACAAGTTTGATTTCTTCAAAAAATACCATACGTAAATTTTTAAAAATAAATCTCGTTTGCATAAATGTATTGACTTACCCATCTTGTTCATCTGCGAACTTTTCCATTATTGGCTCCGGCAGCGAAAGCTGCAAGCCTTTTACTTTCGTAAACGGCTTTTGGGACTTCAGACCTCTCCAGCTCGTCTCCCGACAAATCCAAATCTTGCATCATTTGCATAATTTCCCTCTCCTTTTTCGCGTCATCTTTAGGCGCAATGCTCAAACTGGAACCTTCATTATTGTGGATGGGGGTGGAAAATTTTAGATTTGCCAAACTTCCATAAGACCTACTCCTGTGCTCCTGGCGAATTGAATAACTAAACGCACGCTCGTTCAAGTGTCCTTTTTTCCTATAGATTCCTGTATTAAAGGGGCTTTCTTCGTCATTTTCAGGAGACATTCCAATCCCAGATTCCTCATTCAGCGGAGCAACTCCGTTTGCTACTGGACTGTAAGGCACATCTATAGGTCCATGACCATTAACTGGTGCAAGACCGTGATTACCCATGTAAACTCCACCATTAGCCGGCAGGGGCGTTGGTACTGGCACTGGAACGGCTATCGCCATTTTGTTTTTTTTCATTTTTTTCTTCTTACCATTGTCCATCGTTGCGTATTGCTGAAGCAAGTAGGCTTCGTGTGGAAAATGTCCCGGCTGATAGCTAGCAACTGGCGATAGAGGTCTAGCGGACGGCATGTAGACAGGTTCTTCCATAGTATAAACGGTCTGGGGTAAATTTTTTCCCTTTTTTCCAGAAACTGGGATCATTGGAATAGGTGGTGGCACTGGAATAAAGTGTGGAGGTATGCTTTTAGGAGGAAAAGACATTAAATTTTTTGGACGATGGGAAAAAGTGCCAGCATGTTGAATACCTTTTTTTTTCCCTCCCGGCTGGGGTAAAGTTGTGGGCAGATACATAACTGGACTTGGAGCATAACCATTTGTAACTGGTCCAACACCAAAACTATTTGGTCGTATCATTGTTCCATTGCTATAAATTGGCTGAGGTGTCACCCTAATTCCTCCTCCACCTCTGACATTTAAATTGTTCACGCTTTGCGAATGCCTGATTAAAGGCCCATTCACAATGGAATGTATTTCTTCTCCGCGTCCATTCAAAAGTTTTTTTTTTTGCCTTTTTTCTTGCTCCTTTTTCGACTTTTTCTTTTCCTCTTTAGATGGAGGGGGAGGAGGGGGGAGGAGCAGGTGTAATTGCTTGCCTTGGTCTCATCGTTTTTCCAGTTCTTAATGTATTTGAGCCGTATGTAGCGCTTGCATCACCAAAAACATTTTCATTGACCGAGAGTCCCGCCCACACTTTATGATTTTCATCTCCATTATACACACTCACATCATCTCCCAAAGTCATTTGATCAACTGATCTTAAAGTTCCCAAGTTCCCATTCCCGTTGTGGCTATTTAAAGTCATGCTGCTTCCATTTTTGCTGTTTGTTTTTGATGATTGTCTCCATACTTCGACCCTATCAATGGTGTCTATGCCTTGCCCCTCATTCCTTAAAGTACCATATAAGCTACTTTTTTCGTCAATATGCTTCGCATAAGAAGAATCCGCGTAGGCGTGAAAGCAGCAACGCACCAACGCGTTTGCGGCCATTTCTCGTTTGCATATGAATGCATGGCATTCTAAGACTTTTATTCCAGTCGTTCGACGTAATATAGCCGCGAACAGTGGCGGATGTGAAGGGTTTGGTGTTCTCGCAAAAGGACTATCAAGCGGTAAAAATTTTGGATTAGATGGACTGCTTGAAGCTTTCTCTGGCACTAGGACATATCTCACGGCCGCGCAATAGTGAAGTGATTCGATTGGAAAAAACCTGGTCACTTTTTTGTGATTTTCATCCACGTTTTCCAAAAGAAGTCCATTACTCCAGACACTTAGCCAGGAATCAATACCTCTAGCGCCCAAAGCACCCTGTTCTGGATAAAGTTCCTTAAGAGGTTCCTGTATTCCTTGAAGACCATCCTTTGTGATGTGGGGTACCGCGGAGCCCATGTACAAGACACGGCATCGACATATGGGAGTCGATTCTGCGGCGCTTCTATTAGGATTCATTTTCATCATGTTTTTCTAACTCTAAATTATGACGCCATTTTATAATTTTTTGATGTGTTTTTTCCCTTGATTTTTATTTCTCTCCAACGCCGGCACTGAAAGCAAATTAAATGAATCTGAATTAATTGATATAATATATATATATATATATATATATATATATATACTAACATTTTGAAAATCTGAAAAAAACTGAAATATTAATATTTCCTATCAAAAAAAGAACGTGCCATTTAATTATCATTAGAGAAACAAAAAAATAGATTAAAATTTTCCTCTTAAAGAATTCCTTAAAGCAATTTGGAAACTCGACCAATGGAAGACTGGACTAGACAGAAAAATCATAAGCCTAAATTATCCATGACGAGAAAGGTCTTTTGACCATTCGAGTGTAGTATGAAAAATTCACGATTCTGAATTCACCTTGTTATTTCCAGAAGGGAATGAAATATAGATCATAAAAGATGTAATTATTACAAAAAAAAATCTACCATCATTTTTCAGTTTTAGGGAGATTTTATGTTACTGTGTTTTAATCCCATTTCTCACTTTGAGGAAACTCTTACCTATTACTTAACTGTTTTCACTCCGGTCGTGCTGACCTCTCAACCACAGTCTTCCTTTTGTTAGCATTTAATATTAAACTAGTGTAAAATAGTTTGTCGCACAATATTCTTTAATATATAAATAATAATACTTGATTTATTGGCTGTGGGCACAATTGTGTTGTGGGAGAGAACAAGTTAAATCATTGTTGCGGATAGCGCTTGGTGGCCCCTATCCCGTGCTTCACCAAACGATAGTTTGTTACAAAAGGGCAACCCGAAAAGCCATCGATGAGGATGTATTTATTTATTAGCATTTAAACTAAGACTGAGGTCAAAATAGTGATTTATTTGCCAGAGGCAGTCTATGAATTGTTGTGTATTAATACGTTTTTAAGTTTTGTAACGGTGTATTTCTGAACTGCTAATATTATTGAAATTAAAGCTACACTTATTCCAATTTTAATACTGTGTCAGTTCATTCATTTGAATGATTGAGGATCATTTCTTTGAAGATGATTAAATATGTAATAAATGAATCTAGTATTAAAGATATTTATAATGACACACTGAGCTCCTATTTTTCGAAAATAAAAGTCGTGGTATTCCAGTAAAGCTGATCATAGGTTGTATTTGCCAATTATTGACTTTGTAACCGTTGAAGTTAGTTTGTTTTATTATTATGTAATTCGTTTATCTAAATCTCAAACCGCACTAATTTATATAAAAGACATCCCTTCCTTATAACCATATTATGTATACTACTCTATATCAGGGATGGCGAACCTTTTTTGATGCCTGTGCCACAAAGTCATAAACATTCTTTTTTAAATAGGTGACGTGCCACAATAAAATTTCATTTGAAATTTTAGCGTGGTGGAAACTACATAAGTATAAATAAATAAACAAATAAAAGCAATTCTGTATAAACAATTTTATCTGATGCGCATCTTTATATAATTCGAGGGAATCCATGTCATATTTTAATACTAAACTGTATAATTTGACGGTTGTAGTTATCGTACTAAGATAGTACTACAAATTTATATAATAAATTATAAAAAAAAGTGCAGATTAAAAATTTTTAATTAATTTCTATTAAAAAGGTTAGCTTTCTAAAAAAAAAATAATTTTGTTTTTGTGTGTGCCATCAAAATTGTCAAACGTGCCATAAGTTCGCCTTCCCTGCTCTATATTCATTACTATCAAATTCAGGATTTTTAACAAGTATTCTTCGAATTTTAAACCACATTTATTTAAGTAAGACTGTAATATAAAATTAATCATTTGTTACACCTACAACAAATTAAATTCCACCAAGGGTCCAGTAATATTTTGTTATTGTGTTAAAACAGTTAAAATGTACATCGTGCAGAATCGTGGATTAAAAAAATAAAATTCAATGCAGGCTCAACTCGCTTTACCTTATAGGAAATCAGTTGTTTATTTAAACATTCGGATCACAACTCTGAAAAAACTGAAACGAGACATCCTGGAAGGATGTTTGTCTTGCCTAAATTCCTTTATTACCGTTTTGTTAACATTACAATGGTCTATGTTTGTAACGATTCCTTTTTCTGTTTATAACATTTAAATGTTATGCTTATAAACGAGACTATATGAAAAAATATTAAAAGCACATTAAAAATGATTTTTTTTCTAGGGTTTATCTCTTTAATCAAATTCACAAGAGAGGTAGAGAGAGAGAGAGAAGAAAAATTGTAAAATTTGTGAGAAATGTAAAAAAGTAATTGTGCAAAAATTTGATTGTACTTGGTAACTTAACTTTGCTTCGTATTAAATTACAAAATTGTTGACCTCAACGACTACAACAAAAACTTTTAATTAAACTTTGAATATATTTTTGTAAGAAAACCACACTGGGTGTAGACTAGTGATTCTCAAAGTGGTTTATATCGACCCCCAGGATCGCAAGCAAGGAGTCTACATCAGCGAAAAAAATTTAGAGGTCCACTATAGTGGATCATACACTGAAGGTACCTATTTACGTACATTATTCTATCTTATAATATGAAGACATATACATTATTTATAAAAGTACCTATGAAGTAAGAAATATACAAAAATCAATACCAGATAACTAGGGGCTTTACCCAAAACCGAAAAATATTGCACTGAGTCTAAGACACAAAAAATATGGGGAACCTCTGGTGTAGACAATTCATCACATACTATTATTAATCGCTAATTTTGATTTGCAAGCTTAGTACGACTTGCCGATAGCATTAAAAACTATTACAGTGTTCGAGTAAATGCAATAAGCCGTTTTTTGGATACTCATGGAAAGCAAGTGTACTAATTTAATTGAATAGTAAGTATCAACATGGAATAAAAAATTGAACTTATATAGTAGGTGACCATTTTCATAGAATTTCAATGGCTAGAAAAAACATAAAGATTTGACATAAAAATTTTTAACATACATAATAAACATTCAAATTTTTTATACAGTTGACATGGCAAAGGTGAAATTTTTTTGACTCTGTATAATGTGTATTGTTAATAGTGACGATGTAGTCGAAATTTTAAATCAGAATAGTCATTCACCCCAGTTGTATTAAAAAACGATGGTAAATTACGATTAATTCAACTCAAGGAAACTTAAAAATACACATACATCCACCATGTGTACAAATATACAGTATACATACACCAGTTTTGTTACTCCCTGGGTTATGTTATTTGATCTATGGTCTTCACTAATTTTAACATTTCTCCTTGTGGATTTTCTTAATGATGAATTTTTCTAAACGGATTTTGCGATCCTTAATAATTCAAAAGTATATAGTTAAATAAAACTGATCTGTAGCATTGATTGTTTAATTTTATAAAAATTTAAAGTTTTCAGTTTAATTTTTAATTGTTTGCAGCCACATTTTATTTTTAAAAAAATATTTGTTTCAACTTATTATCATTTCGGTTAAGAACTATGGCCACCTTTTATTTTTTTAAACATTTTTTGTGTATAGTTTATTAGTACCTTTGAAAATGACTGAAACAACATCACAATTAAGTTAAAGATAATTTAAATTAGAAAGTTTTAAAAATATCTTACTTGCAGGAGTTGGGCAGTTATTTAAAGCAATTTTTGTAGCCGAATACTCTCAATGAACAGGCATTGTAATAGACATAGATTTTAACAGGAATTTCCAGTTCAGACGTCATCTTCTCCGACTGTAAAATTCTCTAAGACTATAGCAACATTTTTTTTGAGCCAAGGCCGTTTCCCTTCACATTTAATTTAAAACGAACCAGTATGTTATTAAAAGATAAACTGTAGAAATCGCATTCGAATTTTTTAAGACGTATACAAAAAAAAATTTTAATATTGTAAAATAGTGTTTTGTGGGATTAAAACTACAAGCAACAAAAAAACTAAAAAAAAATTAAAGAAAGCAGGTCGAATTGCTTTACGGACGAACCAGGACGGCGGCCATTTTAAACCGTTATTTCAAGTATGTGAACACATTTATCTAATGAAATTTGGAAAACTTTTATTTTCTTTGTTTTTTAATATTTTATGGCTACTAAAAGTATTACATTTTACGATTGAATAGTTAGGAATTATAGACTCTTAACTAAATTTTTGACTCTTAATATCCATGAACTCACCCTTTGATTAATCAGGTTGGGAGTTAAGCAGAAGTAAAATAATCCAATTATAGAGTCACAATATCACTACAAACATTTTTGTCTACTTGCTTGTTAATTTTGCTCATGAGAAAATGTTTCTGAAAAACATAAAATAATCACGAAAAAATGTTGTGAAATGCCTCGACGTGGCCTTTCAACTGAATACCACTCCCCGGGTCGCATTCCTTCTTCCCCCCTCCTCACTTTTTCAGGTATACGTGCGTTTCAGATGTTAACTTTGATACCCGGTTCATCGAGGTATCTTGGGTTCGGTGCTCTGCTTTTCTTGTTCAGTGTATATCCAGTCAATCTTCTTTTCTTTTTCTAAGATATTAGGCGTATTCCGATTTCAAATTCTTTAGTTTTTTGTTCATCTGGCAGATTTCTCTGTGCTCTATTCACTTTTTATTTAGGCAATGTCGTTTAACACATTTGTTTTTACTTTTTAATTTATTTCGTACTATTATTTTTTTAGAATATATTCAAACCGCATTTTTGTTTACTTGCAGTACAATTAGGAATCGTTGCAGAAAATAGTTAAATCGCAATTTTTTGTAAGCCTCTGATAATTTTTGGAGTACACTCTTGCTTCGCATTTAGAAAGAAGAAAAAGCGTTTTAATAAGGATATTATTATAAACACCAACTTTTCGAAGGTATGTATCATGTTTAGTTTGACATGATCTTTGTTCTGCAATATTTTTAATCTGGAGAAAAAAGCTTAATTAAAAAAAAATTAGGGCACATATTGCTTTGTCAGTATTTGTCGATCTCTTAAAAAAAAATTAATCAATTGGTTATAGGACGGTATATCTACCGGTATATCTACTACACATTTTAGACAAAGACTTCTCTAGAACTTTTGCGACCAGGCTGTGAAAATAAATGTGTTTAATGCCCCACTTTCTTGAGGTTGTTAATTAAGATGTCTCTCCAAGACATAATCAAAGATACGATGTGGAATTTTTGTGTGTTTAGTTTTAAACCAATTACAACAATTTTTCCTTTTTTAGGTCATAGTGTTTGACTGGCTTTTCCCGTTCAAGTTTCAAGCACAAATGTTTGGCTGTGACCAACTTAATTACATACTGCACATATCTTCGTTTGATTAGTTTGTGACATATAATGGTATGTAATGATATATGCAGAAACGAATGTCAAAATAAATTTTAAACTCTTTGTTTTTTAGAATTGACAACAACGTACCCCTACAATATGGGAAAATTTTGTTTGAAAAGTAATAATATTAGTTATATACAGTATTTAAAAAATTCGTTCGAATCCTCCTTTCGCATACTGCTATACTCCAAAAAAGGGTGAAAAACGGGATTAAAATCACAACAACATTTAAAACATTCAGTACATTAATTTACAATAGTTTTGGAAATTTTACATTTTATTTATATTTGCACCTACTCTCCGAAGTGGACAAATAATCCCTGGGATCTTACAAGACAATCTCCGCTGTCTTCTTCATGGTGGTATATTGGGGGTAGGTCGAGGTGGAAGGTGTCAGACTCATGATCCTAAGACAGGGATGGCGAATATATAGCACGCGTGTCACAAGTGGCACGTTTGAAAATTTTGATGGCACGCACAAAAACAAAATTATTATTTTTTAATAAGTTCTTTTTTGATAGAAATCAATTAAAAATTATTTGTGGCACGTCACGTATTTAAAAACAGAATGTTTATGACTTTGTGGCACGGACATCAAAAAAGGTTCGCCATGCCTGTTCTAAGATATTTTGTCTGATGATCGGTTTTAACCCATCCGAAGTTATGATGACGGATGTTTGGGTGACCTCGGCCCATTGGGTGACCATATTTGTATGGGTGTATTGACCATATTGACCATGGGTGTATTTCAGTTCCCGAGTTAGGGTTTCGTATTTCCGACCCTCTTCCACCTCCACTTCTTTGAGCCGGAACAGGTTAGGTAATAACACTACAAACATACTTTTATTATTATCATTTTATCATTAATGTTATTTCACTTAGTGAGAAAATTTTGCCAGATATTGAAATAATAACATATTATTGAACAATTCACATATATACATTATAAACATGATAGTATTGCTTATTTTGTAGTACTGTCCATAAGCATATAATAATAAATTTAAGATAAAGATAATAAAATACAAGTTATAATAAATTATACAGTTTGCACTCTAACAGAAAGCATAATTTGTTAGTTGTCAATTTTTAACTTTTATTACTTTACAAAAAAGAAGAACAAACATGTCACTTGGCTGAACAGATGCAACAGGCACACTCAAAGCTGAGTGGATTCAGTCTAGAGTTTATGCTTAAGAAGTAAGACTTATGTAACAAAAACTGTAAACCTGCCAAATGTTTCGAAAGGATTCATTTTTACTGGTTCCTAAAGCACTGCCATGCTACAAATTTGATTAACATGTGATTGGGATATTCCCTACAGTTTGAGTGGCAATCGAGTGCCAGATATTGATAACAACAAATTATTCCTTAAAAAGATTACTCACTCTGACACAAATTTGTTTCTTCATTCGATTCGGGAAATTAGTTCAAATTTACATGCTGCACTTGTATGTTTTTTAATTGCTTAAAGATACCAGTTGATACCAAAAAAAAATCATTGAAAAGGTTTTGCTGATTGTACATAAGCAATTTCCAGCTAGAGGAAAACCAAGTACTATATTATAACTTACCTCAAAAATGAAAAATGTCGCCAAATGTTCTTTCACGCAATCTGGCATACAATCCACAAGCTGTTTTAAGTGCAAGAAATACTTTAATTATTCAAAATTAATCTTATTGTATTTGCTGGGTACTAAAATTATTATGGCCTGTTATTTTCATTCTAATTTTTTTTTCTCCCCATAAATGTTAGACTTACTTTGAGATAAACCTTAAAAAGCAAAATCTTGAAACTCGGGGCACTGTTGTTGTGTTTGAGGAGGGAGTACTTGTCAAGCTAATATTAACTATTGACACCGTGTCAACTTAAAATCTCTAGAAAATATTTTTAAAAAGCTATATAACCATCAGTACCAAAAATTTTTGGAAAAATATTCAAATGTAGCAACTAATTTGGATCGGAGAGATTATTTGTTTTTATAGAAGTCTTTTGAAAGAATTTTGTTTCTTTTACTGTTTTTAGGATATCACCAAATGAAATTAGAATTTTAAAAGTATTTAAATAGCTTTACTGAAAGAAGATTAAAAAAAATTATTTCATATAAAAGCGTTTGACAATTTGGTCATTTAACCCTAGGATGCCCGAGCGGTTCGGCGAACACATTCACACAAAGGGGGCCTCCGAGGCCCGGTCAAATTAATTTTAAATTTTTCATATCTTAAGCTTTTTTAATTGATTTTTTTCTTGTTTATTTTTAACATATGGTTAATGAATAATTAATATGACTAATTTATAACCCCTCGATGAATGGGCGACTCATCGAAGACATTTTGGTGGTGAGAGGTGGAGGAGTTGCACCTACCCGGGAGTAATAATTGTAAATTTCTTAAATTTTTACGCCGTTTTTTCTAATTTTTTTATAGTTATTTTATACAGTTTATAACGAATCACCACATCTCAATTTTTAACCCTTGGTGGCGCGGAGATTAAGATAAACTCAAAAGGTGTGCGTGCGGCCGCTGTCACGGACCAAAAGACCTGTTTACGGCTTCCGTCATCCGAGATTTCACGGAATCTGAATTCCGCAAACACGTAAACTGTATTAAAAGCATCAAAAAGTTAGTTATAAGTTTTATTACAAAGTAAAACATTGTAAAAAACCTGTAAAAAAATGCCATACGCCACCTTTTTGACTTTCTTTGGAAATTTATATTCCAGCTTTTCTCATGGACCTCCAAAAGCGTACCTATTGTACCATGGAAGCTCTCGGAAGACTGGAAAATAAGCGTTGAAAATACATGTTTCCTTTTGCAGTTCGACTTGAAAAATATTTTAGCTACCATAATTTGAGATTTGCAAGCACTCGGACGTAAATTCACAAAAATTTGTCAACTACTTTCGACTAATTTCTGATAACTGTTTGGATCATACGCATTTTTTGGTCTTGGATTATAAAAAAAAGAAGCAAACAAAAAATAAAAGTTAGAGTAGTAATTTTTTTTTATTTTTTAAATCCCCTATGAAAACGACTACCTGTCCCCAAGGAAGGGACTATAAGTTGTTGGTAGGAAATGGGGGTTAGGGGTTAGCTGGGGAGTGGACCAATGTCCAGGCCCCAGGAGTTGGCGGAGAGTAGTAAATAAAAGAAAACCGATTCATTCCATTGGTTAATTATGAGATCATATAAAACCGTCGGAAAATTATAAATAAAATTAGCTGCCGAGACATCTGTTTAGTTTTTTTGATTTTTCAGAAAAAAAACATTTAAACTTACAACTTAACAAATATATTAATTAAAATAAATTATACAATACAATAAATTAAAAAAAGTCTTGGTAATTGGCATCGGTCTTTACAATGCATTTTGACATGTTCCGTAGATTCGTTTGGCACTTACTCGGTAAGGTTCATCTTCGACCTCATAAAAATTAGACACCGTCCTTACTAAATTCTTCCATTTACTTGATACGTAATTATCAACTTGACCAACGATTTCAACAAAAGTTAGGAGCCTTTCAAACGATTTATGAATTCTTTCTGCTCTTTCGGCCTCTGTTTCATTGGGTTTCCCTAGTGGTTTTAGAGTTGGAATTTTGGGTATAAATGGATACTCATTGGTAGGAGTGCTTTGAGGTCTATTTGCTTGTGAGTTGTCCAATTTAGGTGGTACATCAAAAAGTTGTTGCTGAAACGGTACATCTCGCCTTTGAATTTGTCTTTTCGGTTGAATAGTACTCTTTAGTTTTGGTTTTGTTATACTTTTATGAATGGTTACCATACCTAAAATATTAAATAAACATGATTGCAATGAATTATTGAAAGATTAAAAACAATTATAAACTTGAAGCATCACATTTTACAGTTTAAGGAAAAAATTAAAAAGCCAAAGAAAGTCCTTGCTTGGGCCCAAGACAATGTTATGTCTGTCTGAAAAAATCCATAAAATTTTGGAGTATGAAAATGGGTATCAATAATATTTATGAGCAAACTTCATAAAAGATGAAGATAAATAAGATAGGTGATAGGACAAATCAAAATATTTTCTTTATATTGGTATTTTCACTGAATTAACTAGCAATATCTAAAAAAAATTCTTACGTTGTGGTTGAAGTATTTGTCTTGTATGATCAGCTGTTTTCAATGTAGTTAATTCTTGAAGTTTGTTCTCTCCGGAAGACATCGCTTTTATTTCTGAAACCTGGAAGAAGAAAGCTGATAAAAATTATTTACTTCACTTTCATTATTATGATTTCATTTTTTAATTTTTAAAACGATAACTTGAAATTCAAGAGTAGTAATAATTGTGTTAGTGTATTTTCATATGTACTGATTTTGTAAGAGTCCTGATTTTTTCCCTGTCTAATAGTGGTTCTTTTGACAGTTATCAAAACTCCATTGTCATGTAAATTAACTGAAAATTTAAGAATGTATATTTAATCTCACTCTTTTCAAACGATTGAAACACTCATTCCAGAATAAATTTAGCTCCCAAGTTTTACTAAAATTTATTTCAGTATAAATTTATATTAAACTTTCGAAATATTATGTTCATCAATTTAAATTTGACTAAAGAACAACTTAAAAGTGGTTATGAAATTAGAAATACCTGTTGTGTGCAAAAAAATCCCCAAAAACTTATCCACATAAAAAGTTTAAACGAACACATTTTTTCATCAAGCATCAATCACTAAGAACCCCTTTTATTTAGTGCATTTGATTTTGTTTAAATGCTG
This sequence comes from Columbicola columbae, assembly GCA_016920875.1. NCBI lineage: Eukaryota > Metazoa > Arthropoda > Insecta > Psocodea > Philopteridae > Columbicola > Columbicola columbae. The sequence continues at coordinate 17,631,666 of JADMLL010000007.1, forward strand.
AAATTCATATTTTTCATTCGTCAATACTATTCCTAACTTTTCGGCTTAAATCGACCTTGAACGAATTATTTGCCATCCGCAGAAAAAGTAGTCTAAGGCTCGCTGTTCTTGTAAATTTTCATCACGGGCAAGAAAGCGCTAAGTGTAATAATTTGCAATTTTAATATTTAATTTACGTTACTATTTTCTGTATACGTATATCATCGTAGCTTTGGCTGAATCGAACAAAAAATGTACTTAAAGTAGTCTAGTACTAATTCTTAATGAAAACAATTTTAAGTGTATTTTAACTCGGCTGGATTTGGCGACGCATGGTAATAATAAAAAAAAAAATTTGAAATTGACAAAGAACATGTACTATATTTTGTTGAGAATCATGCGGTTTTCTTAATTCGAGACATTATTGATTTTATTAATACTTTTTCAAAATATTTCTTTTGAACTTTGAGTCCCATAAAGAGTATATTCCTAAGAATGGTTAATAATTTATTTGTGCAGGGAATAGGAAAAATTGAATTTTTTTTTGTCCCAAAATGAATAAATATACAAACAAAAAAAATTTTAGGTAAATATAAATTAACCTTTAAAATTATATTTACCTTTAAAATCATTCAATAATTTTATATTGTAAGAATTTTGGTTTAAAAGAAACGTTTAGGTTTTTTATAATCTCATGGTGGAGAAATAAGTTTGATGTGACGAGGCTTTGCACACGTCTGATGTACCAATTGATCATCTGAGCAAAACCTTTATTTTTAATTCATCGGTTGTTAGTCTCGTAAAAACTTTGAGCTGACACCTATTCTGCAGGTCACACCTGTACCAAAAGTTTCACCAAAGCACATGCCTTGGGCTTAGATTCGTGGTTAAACAAGAACAGTCTTGAAAGTAAACATCACAAGAAGCAGGACTGACATCTTGACAATACTCAATTCGTCAGACATTGGTCACTAAAAAGTTTTTCTTTTAAAAGATGAGAAATTTAATTGAAGAAATGCATGCTATTCCTACCGATTTCACTTAATTCTTTGTTGCATTTTGGCCTACAAAATTCTGGACGTAAACAATCCGAAAAATTGGGTCATTTGTAGGATTTAATTAGGAGACGTACAACAGTTTATTACTTTAACATATTGTCCATTGTTCGGGTAACCCTAATTTTTAAAATTAAAAATTGAAGTTTCATTATTAATTTTTTTCAGTTATTTTCACGATTAATGAGCTGTGAATTTTATACAGGTCGGAATCACGTTTTCTACGGGATAAGGAGGTTATGTTGTACCACTTTTCTTTGGCATTATGGAGTTTATGGTCTTGGTAGTGAGATCCCAGTTTTTCTCATTTTCGAGCATGACTTTGGCCGTGTTCCAGTAGGGGATGTCTTTCTCGACGATCCTCCCCAACTGTGTCCTCTCGTTCTCCCACAGAGGACACTCGTCCTCCACATATTTTGGTGAGTCCTCCTTCCCGTTTAGGGGGGTGGGGGAACACCAGCCACTTTCCTTCTTCTTTGTTCTCTAAAGGTAACCACCAACATGGCCTGTCACGAGTGACATCTTTTCTTTTGCCCGCAGGAGGGGGGAATGCTTTATGCACACCTGATGACTCCCGTACATCTAGGTAGTGTCGAACTTCCCTTGAGGGTTTACCGACTAAACCTCCCCCTGACCGCTGCATCTTTGGGGAATTGAGGAAGTCCAGAGACCCGCCGTGAGGCATTACTGTCCGGGCGTCTTCTACCTCAGTTGAAGTTTCGTTCGGTGCTTTACTGTCGGCCGGGTTTCTTGCGAGGTTGGCCTTGGCGCTCTCGCTCGTCGTATTCTTTTCTTTATGACTTCCAGAAATCGAAGAATGCTGTCCAGCTTTCGGGGTCTTCTATTATCCTTGCTACTGTATTTGGGAGATCAAGTGGTTTTAGCCTCCCCTTGAGTATGTTGGCTCCATTTGTCTCAGTGGTTCAGCGTGTTCCCACGTGTCTGGAGTGGTCGCACTCGCTGGTGTCCCGTTTTCTGACTTTGTGCAAGAAGGAATTAAAACACCCACGCCCTCTTAGAATCTGGGTCACTTCCCCGTGTTTTCGACTTAGCCATCCTTCGAGGTCTGGTAGGACCGCGGCGACAATTGGTTTGTTGAAGTCTTTGGAGGGCTCTAGTTACTGTCTCCATTTCTTGCAAGTTATTTCCTGTATTTACCTTCTTAAGTGACCTTTGGAGGTTGCTCTCCGCTAGGCTTCATCCCGGGCATGAGTGACACCCCGCTCTAATACAATATTGTAACGGACAAGTTAAATCATTGTCGCGAATAATTCTTGTTTGCGTCACTTCCATGTCTTGTGTTGTAGGAACGCAAATAAGTAGAAAGGCGCCAGACAACCCTCTTCAATGACCATAAAAATCTATGAACAACACGGGGGAGGTTTCGGCCTAACCAGTATGTGATCCAATGATATTTTTTTTTAAATAAAAGAGTAGACACAAGACGGTCATGAAAGAGGGTGTATTCATTCATTATAAGCTCTAATAAGACTCAAATCAAGATAGTGATTCATTTGCAGAGGACAGTGAATGTAAAATATTTTTTAACTAACATAAACTGACTCTTCATTTATCAATCTTCTTGGTCCCCGAAATGTTTGGTGAGCTAACATGGTGAAGAAAATATGGCCCTTGGGCTATGATAAGTTGGACAGCGCTGTTATAAAGCATTTTCTTGTGCTCGTACCTCCCCCACCAATCACTGCTTTTTTTGTCGAAAAAGAAACCGACGTAGCATGCTTCTTCCTTAAAAGAGACAGGAAATCCCCTAACACGCACAATTATTGGCCTGATTCTCTTCCTATCAGATAGACGTACAGTCTCGGCTTTATCAGCAGCAAGTTTCATACCTCGATTCTTCTCAACTTCAACAAGTTTTGTTAGAGCTTCATTGATGTCTGCTTCCATCACCACTTTTGTTTTAGCAATAGCGCACAGAGCCAGATCGTTGGCATAATCGATCCCCTCTGAGGGATTTCAACTAACTGGGGATAAAACTGATCCTTGAGGGATTTCAAACGATACTGCCATTTCACCTCCACCGTAAATTATTTTCCTTTCATAGAGGTACGAAGAGATAATACGGGTGATGTATTCGGGTACTTCCCTTTGTTATAGGCCCCTCAAGATGGCGTCCTGGTCGGCGCAGTTGAATGCAGAGAAGAGTTTTAAGATTTACCCGGCTGTTATTATTAATGTTAGTATATAACTTTTGCCTATTAAGCGGCGTTAAAAAGAGAATTTTCTCTTACTTTTCCTATATGTTTTGCCTTTTCTTGCAACTAAAAGCTTACTCACTGTTAGAAGGACTGGACTAGTCTATTTCCTATCTGTTCCTGTGTTCCTCAGAAAAGCGTGTTAGAAACCACAGTGGGCAATTATATACTCCCGACAAATCAACTCTACCAGCTCTTCAAACACACTCTGGCTAATGGAAAGATGGTGAAAACTTCAAACTGGTATAAAACAACCCTTTATGTACAAGGCCTAAAACCATTCACACCTTTATGATTCAATTATGGGGTTCATCCGTCAATTTTAATCCAAAAATCTTTGAGCACTTCCAGTCAAAGACTTAACCTCCTTACCTTACCTTTCCTTACAAATTAATATCGAATATTAGTTAGTTAGTTATAATCCCGCTTTTCATTTTTGGAGAAATAACAGGATACGGGAGGAGGATTTGAACTCGCAACTATAACTTCTCAGTCTAGCACTCGACCATTACACCACAGATCTCCAATTAATATCGAATATTTCTATCTATTAGAAGTTTTTAGGGTTGACCTTACTCGATACACACTAGCGTAAGAGGGAGATATACGATCTGCTTGGTACAGAACCATGGTCTATTGTTGTTTTGATTGTGGACATGTACGATTGAGTTCTTTAGCACCTTTGCATTTTAATAGAATGCGAATGAAATAGAGTACACAATTACTTTTACTCGTCAACGCTATTTTTTGTTTCACTTTAAACGAGTATTTTATTTTGCCAATTTGTTTAACTGTAATGAAAGTATTCACGGGTTGTTTATGCATCAAGAGCCTAAACGTTGGAACGTTCGTTTTTGTTTATTGTTTTACTTACAGAGAGATATTCAATGAAAACAAATAATGCTTAATCATTAGGCTGGCTAAGTTCGCCCCGAATTCTTTTATTAAAAAACTATTCGAAAACAAAATTTCTCCCAAGGCCGGGTATTTTTTAAATGGAGAACAAAAATGAGCTATTAAGAGTTAATTAATGATGCTTAAAACACAAGTTCGTTTTCTTTATTTTGTGATTTAAATACAACTTGTAAATGTATTCCGTTAAAAACTTAAAAGCTTTCAAAACCTAAGAAACTTTTTGCAAATAAAATGATTGCAAAAAATTATTTTAAAAAGTGCAAGTGTGATGCATCATTTTAAAATAATTAAATTTATATATATTTGACTTGCCTTATCGGCTTATCAATGATTACAGATACATTTAAGAAAACCACATTTAGCCACTATTTACAAGTATTGGCTTCACGAACACAAATCTTGGTCCTTCCTTCTTAAAATACCCGTTAAAAGAAATATGTCACAACTTTTGGCTTATAGATATAATACAAAAACTAACACAGAAGATGACTCGTAGATGCCACGCAGAGTACAGGCTTTGGCAAGATTATTTAAAAAAAAAAATTCTTAATATTGTTTAAGACATTTTTAAGTATTCTCTTGAAAGGAATCAGTCTGTAAAACTTCATTCAACAAATTTAGTTTTCTTAAAATTCCTCGTTTGTGAGGTGTTAAAATCCTATTAAAATTTCCCCTTGGTTGTAAGTTTTGTAGATTCAAAATTCTGATTAAAATATTAATAATTAATCTAGACATTAATCATTATTAATTTTAATTATTAATTTCTATTTATTAATTATTATTTATTTTAATAAATGGTCCTTGAGATCAAAAATCACAATTTTTATAATACTTAATCGATTTATGTTAACTTTCTTTAATTACAGAAGGTGAAATAGTACCTCATGAAAAAAATCGTTTCGTTCATCGGGATTAATTTCATGTATTGATTTTGCATTGCCGTGCTCACACGGTAGAATTTTTTGCAGAATTCATTATATAAGATTATACACCATATTCTTAAGTATAAAAAATTTAGTCTAACCTTATCAGATTTTATTTATAGTTTATTACTTATAGTGTATCTAAACTCGACATAAAAAACTGTATAGATTAACAATGAAAAATAAGAATTCAAAATTAAATTTTTTTCTATTAGCGAGGACATCATGAAAATTACAACATTACAGCTATCATGTTTCTACTTTGATACAAAGCAAAAGAAAGCCTGGCAACCTTGAGAAGAGTCAAACATCTTATGACACCGAATACACTCATGTAAATAAAATCGCAGAACCATTAAGGACGTGATATTTGGACCAAATATAAGATGTCTTTATTTAATTATCCTTCGAGTTTTGACAGCACATAGGTATTTATACAATAACCATAAGATTTCCCTTTTTAATTAAGTCGAAATAATGCTTAAGGTTCGGTCTAATTTCGTGAAAGTGTTTTAAAAAACCTAAGTCCAAACATGTTAATCATAAAAGTTTTACTTATTATTGGATATACATTTAACTTGAGTCATGTACGTGAGTAATTTCAAGCCTTACTAAAATATATATATATATATATATCTGAGAAGAGATATTATGGTTTCTTATAGAACTGGAACAAAAAATTTTCAGCGTTTTTGATACACCACTTGCGGACTCGTTATTACTTAATAATCTGATTTTCATAATTTAAATAATTCATATAATAACTATTAAGTTTTTAATTTCTGATTGGACTTAAGGCATTTTAAAAATAAATTGCCTATTTCGACTAGATGCTTTTAGTTTTAATTTATTAGGTATTTTTTGCCATCTCATAAAAAGGGTCTAGGGCGTTTTCACACTGAGGAGAGTTTTTTAGCAGAAGCATAAAATGCCTGGTTACATATTTAAACGTGTAAAATTGTACAAAATAAATTTATATTCGGCACATCATCCATTTCATTGACTGAAATTAAAATTATAGTTATCCTTTAATACTTTAGGGCGATGGTCGACAACCTTCTTCGACGGTGGGCCATTTTCAAAATAAAATTTTTTTTTGCGGACCGCACGTTCAAATGTAACTTAAATCGTGTTTATATATACCATATACAAGTATAAATGTTATTAAAATAAATATAGAAATTTTTCATCGGGGATTCTTAAACTTTTTTCATTCACGACCCCAATTTATGATTGCGAGTTTCCTGGCGACCCCATATAAATATAAAAGAAGGATAAATGAATATTTTTTGGTGATTTATTAATTAGGTAACAATATACATATAGGCCTACATATGAAAATTTATAGTTACAGAATTCGTTAGGAAACATATAAAAATGTAAAATTAAAAACTACACAAAAAGTTGTAAAATTGTATTTATTAGTGTTACACAAATTACAAGCCCTATTTTTTCATCAAAATTGCAATTTTTGAATGCATTTGTTGAATGGCCTTTAATATTTAACGCCTTATCAGCGATTGTGGAGAATTCAGTTCTAGTTCGATCCAGAATTCAGTCAAAAGGTTTTGTGGAAATTTTTAGTTTTAAATTTGAGTCACTCAAAAGCTTTTTGTAAGCTTTGTTTGTGGGTGTAAGTGTACCTCCGCAGAAACACGCATCTATAATAGATGGTATAAAATTATGAAATTCAAATATTTGACATTAAAATCTCTCGTCACCCCAGAACGCTTGCTACACGACCCCATTTGGGGTAGCAACCCATAGTTTAAGAAGCCCTGATTTACATAAGTATATTGGCGTACTTTAGTCGGCTAGTTAATGTAGTGATTTTTTCTGACTCAAGCCCGATGTAACATTGGTTTGTCGGCTCTCAGGGAAAATTCGGCTATTTTAATTTTTATTCTATATAAACTTTATTGTGGGTACTATATTTGTCGTGTTCTTGTACTATTCTATATGGCTTCAATATAAATATTAGGGCTTTGAAATGCATATTTATAAACAGCACAATCAAAATAACTTTCTAAGCTATATACAATGAAATATCGTGTTTAAGATACATACTATATTACAAAAGGTATGATTTTATTTATAGAATTATTATCAAAAATAAATATACAAAAAAAAAATCAGTAATAATTTTGTGTAAATACTATATTATCAGGGGGAGTACAACAAACACTGACATTCTCAGATGATTTTCTAACTTTTTTGGAAAGTTAAATGCCTCTGTGGACCACATAGTAAGTTTCAACCAGTCGCGAATTTTCAACCCCTGTTTTAGGGGTAAGTTAACCCTCCTACCTCTAGGGAGTATTTAAGTTATAAATTAACTCTACTCTAATATTGTTCTTTCATGGGCTATCCCATAACAACTTTTGAGAAAACTAGGGCAAGCTAGTGTTTGTTAACAATATTGAATTAGTACTTGGCATGAAAATTGGTTCTCTGATACTTAGTGATACGAACCCTTCGCATTTTTCTACTTTTTCAGTCTTGCAAAAAGTAAAAAACTTATGCAATTTAAAATGCAACAATTTCACTTTGTTGTAATAAGTGATTAATGAAATACATAACTTATACAGAATGAAGTCGTACAGAAGCACAGACACAAGGTGGTGATTTTTCAGTGGAACTTCGGCCGATTTTTCCTAGTTATTTCTCTTGTGATCGATTTCGAGCTTAACATTTATATTATTTTAATTTTAATATTATATTTTGCTAAGGAGACTTGGCAAGAAAATTCTATTCTTCATTTGCTTCATTAATAATTACTTATATAATTTATCCATCGACATTTACTTCTAGAGTTTTTACTTAAAAAACTAAAAATTACTTTCAAATTTAAAAATATGAAAGCATGAATTTGTTAACATATTAGCTGTATAACCTGTATATCATTTTTTATTTTCAATTAATTTCTTAAGAATAGTTATACTTTTGTAAAAAATGATTAATTTTAATAAGAATCATATCGCGTACAAATTTTTATTTTCATACTATCTATTTTTCTTTCTTTTTAAGTTTGTTAGCTCTTCCAATCGAAGCTGAAAATAAATAGTCGGATTTTTTTACTAAAGGCTAATATTTGTAATCAAAATTATTTGAACACATTTGAGGACCTCAATATTCGATACCTCCAATGTGATTGCTCTGGTTCTAAACGGAAATGTTCTGAGTATCCTTCTTCTTGAGCTTTATAAGGGGAAAATTTTTCCTTTTTTTTTCCACTTTTTTGAGTGAAAACTTTGAAAATGTTAAATTTGTTTTTAATTGGCATTTCTTGTTTGTAGGAAGCAGCCATCGTTTCCTTGTCAATACCCTTCTTCAATAAATCTCTAGAAATTGAGGATGTTCCTGAAAAAAAAACCAAAATCTCTAACGGCGATCTTGAGACAGGTTTTGTGAAACTACCGCCAGGATCGAAAATATTTTTCTACACCACTGAAGACGAACACCTAATGATTGGACCTAAACTTCAGTCTGAGGAAGAGATTACCATTTTAGTTTTAGATCAAGACAACGCCTTTAAAAAATACATGCCCTTTAATAATTCTTACATGAAAACAGACACTTATTTTGTTCTAAAAAGTGGAGTTCTTGTACCCAGAAAAGACATTCATAAAAAAGGAGATTTTGAAGCTGGGTTTACGAATCAAAAATGTAACAAATGCGTCTATCAAAGCTTAAAACCCATTTATTACGTCAAAGGATTTAAAGATATTCTTATTCCAGTAGATATTTTATACTCGAGATCTAAACAGGAGAAACTTTTTAGAAGCAAAAATTTAGAATCAAAACCATTGCCAGAATTGAGCTTGGATCTTTCGAATAATGATCAATCAGGAGGGCGAGAGACTATTAAATTAAAAGTAGACTCAGACGCGAATTCAAAAAAAAATACTCGAAATTCACCATCAGAAAAAGATTTCACTCTAAGACAATCTGAGAAAGACTTCATTCCTTCTGCCCCGATCAATGGTCTAGATGATTTTTCTCAAGACATTTCCAACGAGGAGGTCAAACCCGACAAAACTTGCAATGGAGAAGTGACATTATTTGTTTTACAAAATAATGGTATTCTCAAAAGAATGCCTTCTGATCCATTTTTCCCAATCGGACTTCACCTCTCCTATTCATTGCTAGATAATTTAATTTTAAAACCTAAATTTTTGGGTGGTTCAGACGTGGTCCTGTCCTATGTCACTGGAGAAAATGGAGATTTGATTCCCCATCCAAAAAATCAACACAAAGTTGTGGCGGAAGATCGAAATTCAGTGTGTTTTATGTTGTCAAGTACCGGAGGAATGTTTCCCGTCAAGGATGAAAAGGGCGAGAACAGATCAATAAATTATTATTTTAACTCGAATTTAATTCACGAGAGCCAGCAATTCGCAGAAACTTTTTCAAATTCTACGTACGTATTGATTAACAATAAAAAATTTCAGATCTTTGAAAACATTGCGGGGGAAAAAAAATATAATCCGTACACAACTAGTGAAGAATGCGAGGAGCAGAAAAAGGCAAATAATTCCCATCACTTGCGTAAAAGAGACGTGTATTACAATGGTTATGAAAGGAGGGGGAACGAGCCTTCGGGAATGTCCCATTCGGTGATGGAATCTCCTGCGCTAATGAGACAACCCTCATCTATGATGGGTCAGAATCGAATTATAGATTATCAACCTTCAATTTCGAGAGGTCAGTCACCCTTGATAGAACATCAACCCCCATTTTCGTCTGAACCTTCGATAATAAATTCTCAGTTGGCTAGTCGAATACCTTTAGATTCGAATAAAAAATGTACAAAACCATCCGGTCCTTATTATGAAAGCAATCCACAGACAAGTTCGAGTTCCCGAAATTTCGCGTACCCTCAGTTGGAAAATTTAGACCAGAACGCAGAGGATACGACAATGGATCCATTGTCAACGACATGGGAAAATCAACCACTTAAACCAAGAACTGATATTTTTACTTTTGATGAAAAAGGCAATCGAATACGTCTTATTCCTGAAATAACCGACAACAATGACGTAGTAATTTACAAATTGACCTGCAAAGGAAATTTAGTTCGGTACCCTTCTTGTAAAGAACCAGAGTTTGGATTTGAAATTCATTTTCAACTTTTATTAGATGAATTTGTTTTGGTGCCTTCCGTGTCCAATAACAAACCGTTCCATATAACGTACGTACTTCAGGAAAATGGAGATTTAGTTCCCGCAGAAGGAAACGTGAACACTTTCAGGAAAGCTCCCGGGTCTTTAATTTACTATATGCTAGGAAAAAACAATGTTTTGTTTCCGGTTCAGCAAGTAATAGACATGGAAGGTAATGTGAGTTTCTTTTACCAGGACTTATTTCTTCTCAAAATGAAAGATTCCATAGAAAAGCCTCTTCATTTTTCTACAAAAGGATCACCATTATTTGCATTTTTCAATGGCTTTACGATGATAACAATTAGCTCGAAACCGCGGCTGAATTCCATGAGAGGTTCTAATTGGAATCAGCTCAAGTCCTCTGATCCTGTAGAAGCACCTCCCAAAGCAATGTTCTTGACCGGGCCAAAAGGAGAATTAATTAAAATAGCTCCCTACAAAAACAAACAGGGTGCAACTGTGATTTATGAGTTGGACTGTAATGGAATATTTTACAGAAGCCCAAAAGACAAAAAAAAATGCATCATTCTTAGGTCTTACATATTACTTAAAGAAGGTATACTTTTACCTTCGAACGACACCACGGGATACGTGTACATGATGTCGAAAAACGGTGATTTGTTTCCCTATTTGTATCCCGAAGGTAAAATAGAAGCCCCACTTGCATCGTCCCTTAAATATGTTCTGTGTGAAAAGGGGATTTTACTTCCGATTAAATTAGAGATCATTGACAGCCACATCTGTTACATCTTTCGCGATGTTGTTGTGTATAAAGAGAGAGTGTATTGTAAGACCTGTTTAGATAGACTAGACGAAGAACAACAATTCGAGTCTACAAACAAAAAAAGCTCGTGCGATATTCAGTCAAAAGAATCAGTAATGGCTAGAGGAAAGGACATTAAACTGTTCGTAAACAAAGATGGAGACTATGTATTTTATGAGAAGGAAGACAAAGTATTGAAAAGATATCCACCAGAACTTGTCCCATCGTATTTAAAATATACAATGGGGTCGTTCGAAATAAAACCAGATGGATCATTGTATCAAGTACGCTATCAAAATCCAAGTGAAAACGTAGTGAATCTCATGCTAGAACCAAACGGAGACCTCTTAGAAGACACCAAAAACATAAACAAAGTAAGATCTCAATACTATGTGCTTGACGAAAAGGGCAATCTAATCTCCGTAGATGTCAAGAAAACGAAAAAAAATCTTTACTTTTACAAAGATTACGTAAGGGTATGCAGAGTTCCTATCCCCAACCTGGAGAAATCAAAAACTGATGTAATGACCAGTGAAGATGAATTAAAAACCCCTCTAGGGAAAGACCCAATGGGATTGATGGAAGATCCATTTCCTCCAAAAAGCGAAAACGGCGGTGACACACGTTCTTTGTACATTCCTATTCCTTTAAAAGCAATCTCGATAGCTGACTCGCCAGAAACTTGCTTAGAATGCACTGATTCTGAAACAAAAAAAAAATGCGAAATGCTAAAAGACACGTTGCAGCAAGTTTCAAAAGGAACGTCGCTACCGTTGGCTTTAGAACTGGAATTGACGGATGAAATTATGAAGGAACTTAAAAATTGGGCCTCAAATTGCGATAAAGTATTGGATCGCAGAGACGTTGCAGACAATATAAGACAGTACATAAATAATTTGAGATATGCAGATGTGAGAAATGAAAACTCTTGAAGCAAGATTTGCACATTTAAATGTCATTCAAAGTACAACATAATATTTATTGCGTGATCGTAAAATCCATATTGTATTAATTTGCAGTGGCCACAGGTTCGTTAGTCGTAGGAAGATTCCATAAATTTTTAATAAAGGCTACATCTCCTAAAAAGAAAGGAGGTTGAATACAGAATTCACGTCTGAGGGAGTATCAGAAATTTCCCTTTTCGGTCAAGTATTTGTTTCTGAGATTTCATTTTATCACACTGTTGACGAGGCAGTCTTCACAAGACAAACAAGAAGTACTAATTTCGGGTTGCTTGTTAAAATCATTATTCGGACAAGGGTTTTATGGAATTTCATCCAAAAGAGATTAAAAAGCGTGAGTAATAATTAACAAAACACAATCATTTGAGTGGAGGAAACAGGAAAAATATTTTTTAAAGATTAGTTTTCTTTCAACATTTCGAAGAGAGTCCATCGACTGCTTAAACTGACTATCCAACTCAGTGACTACAAAAATTTCGAGCGTGAGTTCGTAGCTGCGACAATGATTCTACCTTATCCTATAGTAATTTAATACACGTCCTTATTGAGAATTAACGAATTTTCTTTCTGATTTGGGCAGTGTTGCAGTTACGATGATTGTGTTAAGAAAAAAAATATATTATTACGGTACTAAAATTTCATTTGAGTTGTGTACTTTTATATGATGGCATTGATAATCACAATAAAGGCAGTTTAGACGTAAAAACAGTTTTTAAATCTATCGTTAGCTTTCAGTGTTAGCGTTATGGTTTTTGGGTTGTTCGGGCCAAAAAAAAATCGCTTGTTTTTTTTTACACTGTTAATGGTGACACAATAATGTCTCAAAAAGTAAAAGCCTCTAACATTACCTCGGTGGGCGGTATATTTGAAATTAAGAGATATTTTCGTAATTTTTTGGTTAGGCCTTTAGTAACAGCAGCTATAGATTGGAGATATAATTTTAAAATTATGAAAAAAGGCTTAAAATAAATGGGGTGAAAAAAAAATAAATTTGTTAAAAGGAAAAAAAACTATTGTCTAAAACGAAATTCTTAATCAGCACATTTCTTGTGTAAAAAATTTTTTGGATGATACAGAGACGTTGTATGGCGTTGTTTTGAAAGATTTTCCTTTTATATATTACCCTAATTAATTTCTGAAGGATTTTTATTTTTCTATTTTTTTTTTACGAAAAACACATTTGGCATTTGAAAATATTATCAAATTTTAAAATCAAAATATGTCTAATTTATTTAATATTATTAAAATCTTTAGAAAAAATGCCCTAAGTTTTTGCAAAAAAAAATGCGACAAGGAACCTTGTATCAAGCCTGGTGTTAAGCAAAATATTTTTTTTCCTTTAACTCGCAAACGAGAATAATGCAAACGTAACATATTATTTGTTTATGTTTTGTCATCACTTCTAGTTTATTGCCCCTAACAATGGTGCACTTCAGATCTAAATTGCCTTGGATACATCTTTAATTACATTCGTTTTGATCCAACTTTTCATTTTGCTTCTGAGATAAACAACAATAAGGTCGTTACTCGCTTTTACAAAATCAGTCACTTTATTAGTAACTAATTTTAATGCATTTGTGAAGGTTTAAGGAGTAGTGGACAAAGCGCCTGACTAGAGAAGTTATGGTGTTTAGTTCGAGGCCTCTCCCACATAGCGTTATACCCAAGGGTGGAAAGCCTGATTAAAACTCAAGAGGGGAAGAAATTGGACATTCAATAAGGTTAAAGGGTGTGTAAGGTAATTTGTTGAATTTCTTTGATTTTTGTTCTTTCTTTGGTCATAACCAAAAAGACCACATTCAAGGATCAAAAAAAGGAATTATATTTAAATAGGCTGACGTTTTGTGGTTTTTCAATTGTTGTTCAAAACTCATCTTCAGTATGGCTTCTTTTCTGCTTTGTAAATGCTAATATTTTTCATACGTGGTTGTCATATTCATACTTCTCTAGCACAAGTTTTAGCGTATGCTAAAACGAATTGTCTTCTTTTTGTTCTCCACGACAAAATCAGTAATAATGGTTTTTCACCCATTCCTTTTTAAAGCTATTCAAGTTTATCTTCCTTGAAATCACTAGTCACAGCATGGACTCCTTAAACACGGTGGAACCTCTCATAACGAGTGCCTCTCTTAAGCGAAAAATTCGCATAACGAGCAATTTTTGGCGACATATACATGGGGAATCCCCCGACAGCTAGAGAAAAAACTACGAACTCAGAATCAGAGCAGATTCAAAGTTAAATATTTCTCTATCTCTCTTATTTTCTCCTTCTCTACCACCCAAAATTCTTTCATTTTTACATTCTTGAGCTTCTTAGCTACTCCTTTTCTTTTGCTACATACTAAACATAACTTTTATTACTTCTTTTTTCCCGGCCTGGAACGCATTTCTCTGTTTTACATTGATTTATACGGAAAAAATTGTTTCGCATAACGAGTTTTCGAATTACGAGTAAAACTCCGGGACGAATTAAATTCGTTATGAGAGGTTCCACTGTACTCCCAATCAAAAACTCTCCACATCTTAATTAAAGCACCCTGGTTTGTTCTCATTTACATTACTTGAAAGGATTTTAATAATTTCCATTATAAGGATAATATGTTCCTCTGTAGCGGCTTTAGAAAAACCATTAGATACTAAATTTATTAGATGAAAGGGAGGAATTTTATTATATTACAGAGAGCTGTGAATTGGCATTTGAATATTTTATCCCGTTCAATATATTTATTTTACTATTCAAAAAATTCTTAATACAGTTAAGTAATAGTAAAATGTTCTGTGTACATAATTATTAAAAGATGCATTAAAATCGAGGTTCTAATTGAAGTTAAACCTGTGGATTAGCGATTTCTCGACATTATCAGTTTAATATATTCATTATTAAGCGAAACAAATAAAATGAAAACATTCTTTAAGTCGGTAATATTTTTGGGATTAGTCGCTGTTACTACTCAGGTATTTGTTCTGTGTGCTTTCCGACCCCTGAAAATAGACTGATTTATTTTTTCGGTTTACTATTGAGAAAGTATAATTTTTCAAGAAAATTTTTAATCTTGAGTTATTTTTATATTCATGACTATTTTGCTTATTATTATTATCATTGTTATTATTTTGATTAAAGATTTTCAAAAATTTTTTTAAAGGAAAATAACAAAGCCATACTACTTTACTCACAGTATTCTAAATAAATTAAAAAAAGAAATACTACTAATTTCTTAGGAAATATAATTTCTAGAAAAAAATTAACGTTAGTGGTAAAATGTTTTGTTAAGAGTTTCACCAGATTGTTGTGTTCTTTTTTTACAGTAGTTTTTACTTAAAAGTATTGTCGACAAAAGGGTGTAGTAAGTGTGTAACAAGTCTCTTTATCAATGTATCAATTTTGTTAATAAATATAGTTTTCTTCTTTTTTATATTTCAAAGATTTTATTTTCCTTTCATTTTCGTTTGGCTTTTTCTTCACGATTACTTCTCACTATTCGGTGAAAAGTTAGGCAAAAAATGGTTTTTTATGCTTATTAAAATTTTTTGTGAATTAGACAATTGTTATTAGAATAACTACCTACAGTGATTCTTTTAGGCTCTTCATTAAAAGAAAATTTAAGAACAACATTCTGACCATTGAGGTACGTTACAGTACTTGGAAACCCCAAATTAAAGTTCGTCTCGAGTAAACAGTCGGTGTCTAATTTAAGACCCATAAAGGCGCATTCACAAACTACACAAAAATTTGCTATTATTAATGAATAAATACAGCTCACATAATAAAGTACTTAAACAATTTTTGTTGTAGACATCTTGTAATTTAGAATTTTTAATAAATGTATGAAGAACGGTCAGGATCTTTTTTTTTCAAATATTTAGATGAAGTATTTGTATTAAAAACAATGTAGTTATTAAAAAAATCATTTCTTACAAATCCTCGATGATTTATAAAAACAAGCTGATTATTTAGTTCAAAGGTATATAATTTTAGGAGATAATTAGAAAGAATGGTTGCGATTGTACTAAATGTAAATCTACTGAAAACAGTATTAATGTTGTTGGAGACAAGAAAATTCAACGGCAGGAAAAATCAGGTTGTAACTTGTGTGAGCAGAGAAGGGAAATGCTTCGTTTAGAAAACGAAAAACTGCAGCAATTACAAAAATGTCCATTCGAAATTTTAGGATCTCCAGCATTGACAGGTATGTAAAATAAATCGAAAAAAACTACTGTCGCTATATTGATAATTATTAATTACCACTTTAAAAATTTGATTCTTAATTTTTAATAAAATACAAATAAATATAGAAAATACGTTTAATTAAAAACGGTATTATTGTTCTTTAAATTCTTACGCATAATAATTCAGAGATTTGTTTAGCTCTCAGAAAATGGCTTTTAGAAAGATTTTAAGGAAAATAAACACACATACAATTCATTTTTGAGCCGCGAAAAAGTCCTAGAGAGGTTAGAACTACAAAAAATATGTATTTTTCTCTTTAAAGACTTACATTTTTCCTTTTCCAGAGTCAAATGGAGTTTTCCCTGGGGTAAAAAAAATTGTTTCTGTTTCAAACCTACTTCGATATTAAAAAAATAACATTCTTATTGTGCGAAATTACCGAATTTATCAATAGGCAAAGTGCCAATAAAAATCAAATAAATTAAAAAAATTTTTTAAATCTAAATTTTTTAAACAAAAATCTTATTAATTATCTACTGTATATTTTATGGAGAAAAATTTGGAAAAGTAAACTCAACAAGTAATTTCTAATACTATTCTATTGTTCAGCTGACCATCTTTTACTGAGTGTAATATTCACTAAATCGTAATTTTTTTTTTTTATTTACATTTTTTATCTGATGAACCCC
Organism: Columbicola columbae; assembly: GCA_016920875.1. Taxonomy (NCBI): domain Eukaryota; kingdom Metazoa; phylum Arthropoda; class Insecta; order Psocodea; family Philopteridae; genus Columbicola; species Columbicola columbae. The sequence continues at coordinate 17,648,498 of JADMLL010000007.1, forward strand.
GGTTCATTACTGTAGTTGATGTTAAAAATGTATGTATTTTTACAATTATGTAATTAAATGTATGTAATGTAAAAAATGTCAATCAAATTTGCCTATTTAAATTTTACATAATGGGCATTTGTATTTTCACTATAGTATCTATTATGTAAATATTAGCCAATATAAATTATATTTTTCAAAGAAAAATTACATTTAAAAAAAAATTTACATGACTAATCAGCTATGTTTTATCTGTAACAAGCTTACTTATCGTATTTATTTTTTCCAAAAAGATATTATTTTTAACCGTTTGAGTGTGTCATTTCTTCCCAAGGGAAAACTTCAGCAGAAATTTTCGATGAGTTTAGAGAACTCATTGTTCCCAGCCAAAATGGATTTTTCGATCTTATGAGGGGGATTGTAAAAACCATGCACGTTTCATCAGAAACTGAATTAAAATGGGCGCTAGAAAAAGAGGCAAAAGAAGGAAAAAATTTAAGAGAAAGAAGAAGGAGGAGCAAAATGGAAAAGAAATAGAAGCCGTCATCCAACCAAACATCAACTGAAAAAGACGCAATCGAACATAAGGCTGTTCCTAAAATACTCCTCTATGGGAGATTTACTGAAAAAGCAAATATTGCTTTGCAAGAACCTCTGACTACATTGTAACACCAACCTGAAGTTTTGAAATTGACATGATAACTTTAATGCCGAGTTTTTAAAACAATTACAAATGCTACTTTTTTACGTTTATTTACTAAAATTTTTGTGCTAATTTAAATGTTTCATTGTCATTTTTACTTTCTAATTATTTTTTAAGCAGTATGTTATGATTTTAAGGAACCATTCCCAAATCTCAATCAACTTATTATTTTTGTCGTCTCTCTCTCCTTTGTAGTGTTTACCTAGTCGGTTCTCGGAAGTTTTTATGACATCTTTAAATGGTAAGACTACAGCTTATTACAAGTGTAATAACTACTATGCTATTTTTATGGTTATTATTATTTTATTTATTTATTTATTTTCAATGGGTTCGATATCGTAACAAAGAAAAATTTTACGTGTTTCAGACTTTCCACAATAGATTTTTTATGTATTAAGTAATAGACTATTTTTATTTTATATTATTTGTATGCCTAATTCAGAACCTATGGTTCGCCAAACCTTAATTAGAACTAAGAAAATTTTTATAAAAAATATAAAATTTATATTAATCATTAGGAAATCTTACTTTGTAAAATACATAAAAGAATTACAGACGACCCTTAACTTTCGCACATTTTTTAAGATTCAAATTTTTAATCCTAGATTACAGTTATATCGGATTACAATGTTGTCAAGAGGTCAAAACAGTTTCAGTTCTTCCTTGCGTCAACGCATGTGGTTTTCTAATTTATTTGTTTAAGTTTAAATATTTAGCCCATTATTTGATATTAATTGATAACCATGAGTCGGAAACGGAAAAACTGCAGCGTTGATACGAACACATCGAAATTAAGGACTCAAGGAATTGGACCGAGTTTTTATATATTTTATAATAAACTTTCATAAAACTGGTTTCGTAGAGACATGATGGGGAGAATGGAAATAATAGTATGACTCAGCTATGTTATGAGAGAATATAGAAATCAGGAAAAAAATTGAAAAGGATGCGGAATCCTGGAAGACTGTGCCTTTTTGTTTAAAAAAAAAAAAAGGACAAAAGCACTATTCTAAAGGTAATCAAAAACACAATGAAAGAAGTGAAATTGGTAAAAATTAGGAATTCTTTCGGAGAATGGTTAGTAGGATTCGTATACTGTAGTGTCAGATTGGTTCGGCTTACGAGTGCCTTGATTTTCTTGGGAACCTGAAAACAGATATGGGAGTTGGAATCAGTGCGTGGGGAACTCAAAACTGATATTAATGGGAGACTTTACTGCTACGAGGAGGGATAAGGGAGGGATAGGGGGAGGGGGTAAGAGAGCACAAAAACAGATGGAAAAAGTTTTGAGGAGTATGTGATCGATAGGAAGCCGTAAAAAAGTCTTAATTCAAAAAAAATACCACTTGTTAAGAGAGTTTGGAACCAATAATTTACAATGATGTAAATACAAGAAACAAATACAAGTAAAAATAACACATTCGAATGACTGTCTTAACTACGAAGACAAACAATTCAAGCGCAAGTAAATGCCTAACTAGAGTAAATATCTAGAAGTAATAATACCAAATTAAGTTTTAAGTCTTATCTCTATGCGAATAATAAAAGAAAAACTCAGCACATATTCATTCCTCATATATTGTAACGATGTTCACTGATAACTAATAATTACCGTACCGAAATCAGCCAAATTCTTCTGTAGCAATATAAACTTTTAATGCGTTTTTCATAAGCATAATTGAAGACGTACGCACAAATAAACATTAACCTAAAGAGTCAGTTTTGAAAATTTTATAATTAGGTAAATAATTGAATCAAGGATTGAAAGAACAAAACTATTAAATACACACGTTGCAAAGTGAATATCTAAAAACAAAAACAGTGGTCCCAGGTTATCAAAAATTGACCCGATTGGTCAGAGTTCTTGTGTAACCGTCGATAAGATTTTTGAAAGTCAGTTTTCATATTTAAAAAATTTTCATTCTTGTACTTGCTGTCAGAATAGTGATCAAAATGGTTTGCCTCAAATTAATTTTTGTTTTTTCATGTTTTTGCCTTCTCGCCGGAGTAAGTTTTCAACTTTTTTTGTGCTTTTATTAGACGTTAATGGGCGTTTTTAAAGAAAAACAATTTAGCTTAGAATAGTCTACTACCATCATCATGAAAGTCAAAATTATATCATGTGATTTGTGAGTTACTGGTTTTTTTTTTAATTTCAGTGTTGTCACTGTTACTAATATAGTTTTTCTTTGTCAATATTTAGCCTACTGTGTTTAGTCACTATGTGTGTCTACTTAGAGCTTTTGAAACATTTTAAATTTCAAAATGCTCTAAGTATATTATCGAAATATCATTAGGAGCTCTCTTTCTAAGACTACTATTATTATTTTGCAAGAGTAATTAACAATTTTAAAAAGTTTTCAGAGGTCGAAGCTGCCTCAAAAACTGCGAAAAGGGAAGTTGAAACACCACAAGAAAATAATCAACTCGAAAAGGTTCAACAACAACTTATGACTGCCTTCGATTCCTTCAAAAAGTCAATGGAAGAACTAGCTTCAAAACTCAACACACAGGATATTGTTCAGGGCGTTCAAAATTTTACTTCAAAGTAAGTCATCTGAAGGATTGCAATGGTTTATTTATACGTGGCAAAGGCCAAGTCCACCACCAGACACTTTGACTTTCATAATCATTCGCTTATATAATATCGATCAAAGAACAAGTTTGACACATCAGTTTAATCTTCATAAATATTTATTTAAACCTTTTTTTGATAACTACACGAAAATGAAAATTTCGGAACATTTTTGCAGGCTTGAAGATTATGCCAAACAGGCAGCCGATCAGTTCGCTTCAACGGCTTCTGGAAGCACCGGCGTTGAAACCAAAAAAGAAGAATCGGCATAATTACTCGTAAATATTTATTCAAAGGATTTAATGTTGTAGGATGAATTTAGTTAAATAAACAACCACGACTACTTTCAAAGTTTTATGTATTCGGCATGCTTTTTATATCGTTCTCCCAGCGCTCAATTTCAATAGATTCTCCTTTCTTAGAATCATATAAGTAACATCAAAATTTCTGCTTATAAACCAATGCTATAGTGACTTATCAGCAAAAAGTTAATTTTTAACCTTTTGGCCTTTAACTTCAATAGTTTTTAAAAAAATAATAAAAAGAGATAAGAAGAGAAAAACTACATGTTTTAAATGACTTCAAATTATATACTTTCAATAGAAAGTGACTCTGTTGAGTGAAAGTGATAAATTCTGTTTTTGTGATGAAACCGACTTTGAGATTCTACTTGTTTTGTCTATTTCTGTGGTATTTTTAAACACTACCTACTAATCGTCCAAAAAATTTTTTTATTAAATTTAAATTGAAGTTTAGGAATCGTTATAAAATTAAACTTTATTACAATCTCTCAATGCATACACGGTAAATGGCAATAAATAGGGTATAAAATTCGTTATAACAAATATAAAATGAATGTTCAAAATTACTCAACCCAAGTTAAAATATGCCTAGTATAGCTTACTCTATATAACCCAAGTTAAATTTATTTTTGCCGAATTAAACTACTCTTGACGGTAATTTTAATGAATAACGATCAGTCACAGTGATCGAACTCTGGGTTTTATCTTTCTAACAATGGCCAAAGGTGAGGTAAATCCTGACGAAAGCGAAATTGATCAAGTTTGAGCAAACAGAAGAGATAAAAAATTAAAATAAGAGTTAATTTAGTTCGGGGATAATAGAGGCTTTAAAAATAACTCTACTGTTCAAAACACTCTTTGCAATTCGAAATTACTTTTCACTTTGAGCACTTTGAACATTCAATAACAATAAAAAAAACCAGTAAAAATAACTTGAATTCATTAACACTAGTAATACAAATAAAATACATAAATACAAGTAAAATTTTATTGTTGTTTGTAATAAGACAACATCAGGAAATTACATAAGACCACAACCAAGAGGACATCCTCCAAGAGCAGAACCACATCCACAGCCGCATAGACTCATTTTCCTATAAAAAAAGTAAACTGTATTACTTCAGTGATTTTTTTCCGCCTTTTTGATCATATTCTTGGAAATGAAATCACAACAGGCATAGGTTTTTGATTATATGATGTATTTAAAATGGAGAGGAAAGCCTTTTTTTTATGAAAAACTTTTAAAAAGTTTGACGATAAAAAATGTGCCAATATTATCTATAATAGCACAACATAAGTGAGCGTCACGGTTTCAAACTCTCTCAAAAAATAACATGATACTTGCAGTTTAGCAGCTATTTACTTGAAGTTTTCCCAATTCTCTCCCCAACGGAAAGTTTCTCGTACTTACTTTTCCAGTAATTTCTTTTTAAGAAGCAGAAGTTTTGTGGCTAAACATGGTTTCGTGTAACTCAAGCAACTGGGGAAAAAAATAATAATAACCATTAATGGAAATGCTTGAGGAAAAAAAGGCGGAGTTTGATATGGTTACGAGAAAATTATTTTGGCATGCAATACGCACACCCGCGATAACTCCACTATAGATAAATTCAACTTGTAATTATGTTAATTAGTAAATCTTACCAAGAAGAAGGACAGCCCAGTCCTAGAGAAGGTATCCTAGAAAAACGAAAACATTTTATTTGCAACAACAAGACACAAAATGCATTTTTAGGAGTGAATTCAATTACTAGTTTTGATAAATACTTTACTTACTTGGAAAGTGCAAGTCTAGAAGCTAAGCCAAGATTCAAGAGCTGTAGAACAGTAAAAAAATTAAGTATAAATATAGGTGAAAATTTTTAAGTAAGCAGAACATAAAAGTTTCAGTTTTATTACTTTATAGTGTTGATATTTTAAATAAAAATTCTTACCGGAGAGCCACAACCGCAGTCACAACCACAACCTGCAGGAGCGCCTCCTAGCATTGGATTGCCAAATAATCCTAGTCCTGTAAAAGGTAACAATAAAATAAATATTACAAAACGGTTGTACTATTATGGGTTTTAAATTTAAATTTATCGAAAGCCTACCACCTTTTAAAAGTCCTATGGCTGAAGAATAGTCCACCTAAAATGAAACGTATTCGCTTAGTATCAGTGAAAACATTTTCAAAATCTTATCAGTAAGTCACTGAAATTTTCCACACTTTAACTGAACATAGAGCAGGAGCCAGATAATAATACACATTGTTTTTTTTTTGGACACAATAAACTGGCTCTTTACACGTGAATTAATACCACAAAAACAAAAGCGTGATGTATCACAGCTTGATACAGGAGAGAATCTTAAGGCTTACCATTAAGACCACAGCGAACATAACAACCATAAAATAGGCATTCAACTTCATATTAACTTTGTTATTCTTTTTCTTCTCTGAAAGAATGAAATTGTAAAGAAAAAGAGGAGTAGTCACCATTTATATGCATCTCTAACTTAAGGTTGAAGTCAACGTCATGGCCAGACGTAGATCATAACAGACTCAATATATAATAAGGAAATATAAATGTTTACCTTATGTTCAGGGTGAATGATCTAGTTTTATACAGCCAAAAGGTTTTTATATTTTTAAAACTTCATTATCTTTTTCTCTATCTCCTCTTTTTTCTCTTCCTTATCTTTCCCCTTTTTTGTTTATTTCTATTTTATAAAAATAAATGACGATAATATTTTAATTATCGATATTTGAAATTAAAAAAGTTTCACCGATTTTTGATAAACCAATCAATTATAAATCGATGATTTTGAAGACCAACTGAAAGTAACAGGTGGCCATCATTTTCAAGGAAATTCTTTACCTTTTAGATAATTACGTACGTAATTCCCCCCCAAAAACAAACCTACACTACACAGAAATAAGTGATTGAATTTTTCACCAATAAATTGTTAAAGGGAACTGGATATTTGTGGCTCTCGCGACATAGATAATTATGAATTGCATTTCTTTGTTTCTCTTTCTTTTTTACTTAAAATTTTTGTTAGTGTTCTCCAAGTTAAACTTTGAGTGGTTTTAAAATGGCAACAAACACATTTATCACTTTTTTATAATACCATCAGATATAAAATCTTTCTAGAAAAGAACCAAAATGCGAAATGTGCCGCTTATTTAACTGTATTCCCTGCCGAGAATCCTCCCTCCCGTACCAGCTGCTTTTCGTATTCTGAATTCTATGAAGATAACTGTCAAAGTGGCCGTGGTATGTCATGAATGGAATGACACCGTATACGATGTCATCACGTTTCCTGAGAACTCATCACCCCAAGTTTGGGATAAATATTTGACTTCGGGTGCTTTCTTTCTTTTGACTCTCTCTTCACTTTTCTGCCTTTCCGTTCTACCATGATGGCTCCCAGAATCAAGAGATCAATGGGGAGCCAATGCCAAAAAGTAAATTACAATATTTTAAACAAATATAAATGAAGCAACATTTAAGGGCTCCAAATACACTTACATTATCTTCGAAAATAGTCGATTGTAAAAATCGTTTAATTTTAATTACAAAAAAAATTCAATTTAGCGCAAATTACTTTTACGCATTACTCCCATATTGCTTGAAAATACTAAAAAAGGAATAAAAAAGACGTATAACTTTTTATTTTGAATGCTAATACGTGTATAGTTAAAACTGACACGGCAAATCGCCCTTATTATGTATGCATTTACTTTACTTAAAAATAAAATTTTCTCATTTTATTTCGTCTAAAATAAATTTGTTATTTTGTCTTCAATATTTATATACGTCATAATAACCATTTGGTGTGTACAAGAAATGTTTTTTAACGTGACTCTGGCACTTAGGCCCATGAAAAATGAACTCTCATGGTCAGTCGCCTTGTCTCATCTTTTACTGATAAAATTCAAATACTTTAGCAATTTTTAAGGTATTAATTGTGATTGATTGTAACTGAAAATTTAAAACCATTTATTTGTAATAGCTCACAGTAAAATTCCAATGCCACTGCAGAAAATTAAAGATAATCAGTCCCAAGAGTTAGGCTATAAAAGATTTGCGATATGAGAAAGAAGCAAACGTGCGATGTACTTTAGAGTAAAAAATAAATACACAGTAAAATTATGCTATTATTAATTTAAAAAAAGATAAGGTGCCAGTGATTTAGGAATGACTAAGAAAAGCCTATTGTAAAGCTGAGTGGTTCACTTCGTTTCAGTCATATTTAGCCATTTTGGCTCGAATTTTGAATTGAAATCGTTTTTGTCTTTGGTCTTGGCGGGGAAGATAGTGGTAAGATTAGGATTGTCAGTAAGTCTCAAGCAGTATGTGAGGTAAACATCTGCTGATCTCCTTCTTTCCAATAATCTAGTTTGAAACGATTACAGGAGACATTGCCCAAAAAGACCCGTTTCACTTTCAGAATAGACACCATATATTTTTAATTTTTTAAAACTTTTTAACTCCCCTCCCCCACCCTTAGCTTAACCAATAATTCAATATGTTCGTTTTAACTATAAATATTGTAAAAAAACAAATAACCTTGCTGTAAATGGCATTAACAACCATTATTTTTCAAGGTTTCCGAAAATGTCAGCTGTATCAAAACTTCTAAGAAGAATTTATAACTTCTTCAAGTTCATCATTAAGGTTATTGACATATTTAAAATGTGCTTTAGGGGTAAATGGACGTTCAGCAATACCGTTCAAAATCCTCAAGGTTTGGTCAGTTAAGTTCTTCTACCTTATAATGTCTTTGAGTTTTCTATAAGTAAATTAGAGACGAAGTGAGAAAAGTATCAGGGAACCGCAGTTGGGTAAAATCTAGGGACCGACATGTTAGCCAAAGTTTTCGTAAATTTTTAAAATATAAACTGTTATTTACTACATATAAAAATACAATGGAAACTCAAATAACGAGAATTTAGAATACCATGCAACAGAGATTGCAAAAATAATGCCTCTTTAAACGAGCAATGCTTTGCATAACGAGCAATTTTTGGCATAATGAGGGAACAGAACATAGGGAATCCTCCGACAGGTAGAAGAAAAGACTTCCCAAGTACAAACCGGGGCCTATTCAAAGTTAAATCTTTCTTTTCCGGTCTTATTTCCTTACCAGCACCCAAAATTCTCTCATTTCTACTTTCATTCATGTTCACATTCTTAAACTCCTTAGCTCGCCTGAAGAGAGCCTCTAAGCATTCCAGGCAATAAAAACTCCTTAGCTATACCTTTTCTCCTCTTTCTTTCTTTCTTTCTTCATCATTTTTGACGTCCATCTCAAATTCAAAGTTGTTTTCAACTCAATGGTGTTTCAGTTTTTATTCAATGGTGTTTTCCATTTTTAAACTGAACTAAATTCGAAACTAAATACATTGAAACCTCTCATAACGAGTTTAATTCGTTCCGGAGTTTTACTCGTAATTCGAAAAACTCGTTATGCGAAACAATTTTTTCCGTATAAATCAATGTAAAACAGAGAAATGCGTTCCAGGCCGGGAAAAAAGAAGTAATAAAAGTTATGTTTAGTATGTAGCAAAAGAAAAGGAGTAGCTAAGAAGCTCAAGAATGTAAAAATGAAAGAATTTTGGGTGGTAGAGAAGGAGAAAATAAGAGAGATAGAGAAATATTTAACTTTGAATCTGCTCTGATTCTGAGTTCGTAGTTTTTTCTCTAGCTGTCGGGGGATTCCCCATGTATATGTCGCCAAAAATTGCTCGTTATGAGAGACTTTTTTTTACAATTTATGTTGCTCGTTATGCGAATTTTTCCCTGAGAGAGGAACTCGTTAAGAGTGGTTCCATTGTAATCGATTAAAGCATTTTTTCACTGAATGGCCGTAAGAATTTGAATAAAAAGAAAACAACACTGGGCCAGTGATTAGAATACCGTGGCAAAATTCATCTTTTGACAAAATATGTCACGACTTAGTTTCCAATTTTTTATAAGGTCAAGTCTTATGAGTGGTCAAGTTAAAAAAAATAATTTCAGAAGACTTGATTTTCCTTCCTCATCTCAGTCTTTGTTTAACAAACTCCTTAATCGAAATTTATTCTTTTTTTTAATGTCAAAATAGTGGTCCTTATAGTTTTGATATGTTGTTAATATCAAACTGAAGGAATGAAATTGATTTTTCGTGTTATCATTTTTGTTCAAATCGTCTTTTTCTGTAGCGTGCTTTAGCGTTTGATTTTTTTTGCATTTTTTACTTATGCTATCAAAAATCGTGCTAAACGATTTACTCTATTCCTGATATTGTATGACGCATTAGAATGTGATATACACACAACAAAAGTTATTCAGTAAAACTTTATTTCGTGTCGTGTCTAACGCCATATAACTTGTAACTCTGCAAAACATTAGAAAAACCCTATATGCATGTGAGGAACCAAAAAAAGAAAACTAATAAAAAAGGACATAATAGTTCTAAACCATTTGCTAGAAACTGAAAGACATTAAAAGTGTGAAAACATATTTCTTTATTCCTCCTTTATTATATTTACTATATTACAATCATTGCTTAACGAAAATTTTTTGAGCGGAATGTTTAATTATGAGCCAAATTTATTCTACGAGTATGTTAAAATTTGGTTTAAAAGTCCGGTTGATTTTTTTTGTCTCATAGTGTATAAATTTCTTCCTCATGGAGAGAAAAAGGACGTCGTCTGTGAAAGAAATCGAAATTGTATAAAGAAGAAATTTATGCTTATACATACACACATATTTTATATGTATATATGTATATATATACTGGCACGTTTTGTTTATTAGTAAGAAAAAAGATACAAAATAATCTTCAAAATTTTTTAATTTTATTACAACGAATAAATTATAACAGTATAACTTACATTTGGATTAAAGAACTTATCAAATGACAATAAATAATAATAACAATACAAGAAACATATTATTTTAAAATATTTTAAAAAATTCGTAGGGGAACCACAAAAGTGAAAGAAAATTCAATGTTGGTACGATTCATTTTCCATTTGCAATGTGACGCCGAGTTAGTATAAAGCCTGCTGTGGACGAAGGGAAGCTACGCTGTAAAAATTAAAATTCTACAGTTACAAAAGTAGTGGGATACATTTTATTTCATATTTTGTAAATTGACTTTTCAATACCTCTGAATTCCTGGGAACTGATAAGTTGGTTGTTGGAAATGTTGACCTGTGGCTTGTAAGAGTGCAGACATTTGACTGTCCGTGGAGGGGCAGAGTGAAAAACGTCGTTGGGGATCTGTTGTGTTTTCATGCAAAATTATTTTATTTAATTTAATTCAGTTTTATACTTAAAAAGTTGAAAAATGAACGTATTGTAATACTAAATTCTTGAGTAGAACTGACTCTCGAGATTATAGCTTACCATAATGATTTTGTACATTTGACAAATATTGTTGATGAGGAGACAGTGAAGCTTGGTTGGTTACAGTTAGAGGTTGCATTAACAAATGTTGTTGTTGGTACATTTTCTGAAGATCCTGGTTTACAGCATTTAAATTTTTTAAATGTCTGGCCAATAATTTTTCAGCTCCCAGTCTGTACTTCGAGTCCAGAGCCTATAACACATCATTAAACTCTGTAAAAATTTATTTTTACTTATTGGGTGTTCAGCTGTACAATTCTATTACTCACCGTATCTTTCTGAAAACCTAATTTTGTACTGTATTTCTTTGGATATTTCGACTTGAGAGCTTGAGCCTTAAAAAAATAAAGACAAAATAAAATAAAATAAAGTTTAATAATTACGATTAAGTGTATCGAGACTGGGTGAAATAAAGACCAGAATCCGAACAAAAACTCACCAGTAAGGGATCGAGTAATTTTCCTATAGCACATTCATTACTGTCGAAAGGTAAATTAAAATTGAACTGAGCATTACATGTCACGAGTATTGCCAGAAAGCAGGCAGTCAGCAAAACGATTGACTCCATCAAGACTAAATTATGAAAAAAAACTGATGACCACTACTTCATTTTCTGACTCTTTATATTTACCGTTTCCAATATTTTTTGTTTGGAATCAGTTTCAAGGTAGTTATAATTAAGTCGCCTTGTTTCTGCCCTCCTCTTTCCATTTATGTTTGTTATGAATAGGTCAAATCCAAGCATCAGATTCAACGACCCTTGAGGAGGTTTTTTCAAGACACTAATTTTTGGATATAATTTTTATTCTTTGCTTTTATTAGAAAGTCTTGCAATTCTGTAAACAAAAAAAGACGACGCACATCTGGCCATATCCCTTTACTTCATAATTATTATTATGAAGTAAAGTATTATTATGTAGTTATTTTTAATAGTCAGTGTAAAATTGTAACAGCAAATCGTAAGCAATCTTTTAACATTAATTGCCCAGATTAAGGGAAAAATCCCCGTTCATTTGCCTTCATTTGTTCTTACCTCTTATGAGAATGTATTTGCACAAAATTTCATCCGAGAAAGTCTTTAAATGTCATCTTTACACCTTGGTCTTTGCCTTCTTCTTTTTTTTTCGCCCAAGGTAAAGAGTCCACACTGTATTTTCGAAAATCATTTTCTAGTTGTACGAGTGATGTTACCAAAAAGACTAACGTCTTAAAGCCTTTGTCGTTCGAAACAATTACAAGACTTTGAATGACGCTTGACGTTATGCTATATTTATCTCATTCTGCTACTATAAATAAGTGAACTCACCAAAAAAAAAAAAAAACCTCTCTGCAACGCTCGAAATCAAGTGGAATCGCTCTATGGTCGTATTCAATTTTCAGCTGAAACTAACCCAACTGACGACGCACATACCCCAAATAAAATAAAATAAAAATATTCCATGCCTCAAACATATTTCCTGTGCTCTGAATGGTTTTTACACCAATTCAACCCAACTCGTGTCCCAGTTGTGCGCATTTAAGAAAGGATCTATGCAGTGTCACCGTTGTCAGTTCAGTCAATTTGAGAAAAATGAAATTTTAAACCTCGAAATACAGTGCCCTAACAATGTCAGGGATCGATTGCCCGCATCCAAAGAGCAGATAAGATTGACTTAACGGTGATGCATGCCGGCGTCAAAAATTTTTTATGAATAAAAGTTAAATATTCATTATTTTAACTTTCAGCGTCCAACAGCACAAACCAATGTGTTCCACTGACGTTACACATTGCCCAGGGTCTACCATGAACGTGTTAAAGAAAAATAGTGAAAAATTTTGAACACTTGCATCATCCCGTACCTTATATATGGATGGCAAACATGAACCCAAGGCACTATAATTGGGTCCTTATCAGGTGTAAACTACTTAATATTTTAGTATACCTTATTACAAAAAAAACCTATACTAATCAATGTAGCTTATAATAATGTTAATAATAATTTAAGAATGAATAGGGCTTGTCCCAGCAGACTGATGGATATTAAGGGGTATTTTTGTTGTCATTCGTAGTCGTGTCCTGAATCATGACAATGGCTAATAAAAAAACTAAATTCTTGTATGATATTCAGCCAACTTTCCTAAACTTTTTACAAATTTTCATTTTTTAAATGCAAATTCTACCAAGAGGTACTAGAAAGTGCTTAAATTTAATAATGTCATTAAATTTTATAATTAGGTTTCTTCAGATGTGCAATTGCTCTAGGGTTTTGGTTTCCACTAAATAACACATTTCTAAGAAAAACCTTAATTGTGAATACTTTTTTTGTCTCACTTAAGTAATACTATTAACCTAAGAATCCTTACATTTGCTACTTAATTTTAATTGTGTCAAATTCAGGCCCTTTTTCACATTACCAGACACAATTTGATCAAAACTGCTCAAAATATTTCCAAAAATAACTTAAAATTATTTAATTAGCTAATTGCTTCATTAAGTTTTTTAAAATATCTGATAATTAATTTATTTTAGAGTAGTTTCAATCAGTAGCAGCAAACATAAATTGAATCTGAATGTTTCCTTTAGCAATTTCCTAGTCAGACCTGCAATAAGAATTTTTTTATAAATTGATTAAATAATTTAACTACTAATTAACTAACTAATTAATCTAATCAGTTACACTGACCTGTTTGTTTGTCTTCACAGGTTTAGTTTTACTTTTTCGAGGTTTTACAACACCCTTTGCAATAAAATCAAAATTTTCATTTCATTCCCACAAGCAGTCTTACATTCATATATCAAACACACACTCTCAATAGAATTCAGGCCATCAGGTTTTGGGTTGCTGGAATTAGGTGACAAATACTTTGTCTGATTAATTGTACAAAGTTCTTTCTTAAACTGCAACCAAACTGTGTGTATAATAACAATCACAAATTGACTATCTTACCTCAAGTCAGTTGCAACTTCATAAAGCAATCACCTGTTGTACATACCTTACCCTTAATCCATATTTATGCCAACAGTCTACTCACTCAAAACAATTGTATACAAGTAAGCTATCTGAAAAAATGTCACTAAATTTCTGATTAATTTATATTTGGTTCAAAATTGTTTTGGTTGCCTTCAATCAAACTAAGGACCAAAAGTGAATGAGTCATACCCAAATCAAAATTCCAGCTTTAAAGAAGAATTTATTTATAAACAATTTTTTTTTCAACCTATAAATTATCTGTATCTTTGAAATAAAATAAAAAAGAAGAGACTAATCCAAAAAATAAAATTTTTAACCTTTTAAAATAAAAATTGATGAGTATTCACTTGTTCAGTTTTGTTCTCCTAGTTATTAAATTCAAAATCTTCCTTCCGACGCTTTACTTCTTAGTTTGTAAAATTTTCTTTTCTCTCTATCATCTGGTTAATTCTCTCCAAAATGCTTTGCACCCATTTCTGAAATTTTATATGGGTTTTTTTTTCTCTGACTCTAGTTTTTCCCAAAGTAGTTTCACTTCCATCTAATGGTGTTTCATACTTTCCCAACTGAATTCGAATTCGTCGCAAATATGCGTTCAGTTTTGTTCCATAGTGTAGTTGTATTATTGTTTTAGACTTCAACATTAATTCCGGACCCGTTGAAAAAAGGAGCAACAACAAAACTACATTTGATAATTCGCCCACTTTGTGGATCCGTTGCAGTCACTTATCACATTAGATATAAAAACACCAAAATATAAAAAATTCTTATCTAAGTTTCTTCGTGTTCTAGACAGAAATCTTTAATTAATTGCTTATTCCTTCGCCGGAAAATCAAGTATATTGTCAATTGAAAAGGAAGATGGTGTATAAAAAAAAGTGACAGTCAGTAAATAAAGGAAAAAATTTAACTCCTGAAAGTTAAATTCGTATTCAAATAATGCAGAAAGTTTTTAAACCTTCAACTATATAGTTCCAAATTTCACCACCATAATCGTAGTTCGTAATTTAGCCACCAAAATATTTGTCCAACTTTTCATCGCTAGATGGCATTAAAGGAAGGATGTATTATCTCAGAAGAAAAATGCGAAAAATTATGCAAAAGTTAATCTCGTAACTCATTCCACAAAAGTTCATTCCGACAGAAAAAATATCCTATAACATTACCGCTCGGCCTTCAATTTTAAAGTTAAAAAAATAAAAACACAAACCCAAAAATAAGTCCGCTGTAAAAATAAAAGAAAATATTAACAACGCTAAAAAATCAAACATACATGTGAGGAACGATCAAAACAAAGATTTCGATTTTAACCGGAGTCCAACCATGGGTTGGGTTGGGTTAGTTTTCGACTTTGACCAGAGTCCAACCATGGGTTGGGTTGGGTTAGTTTTCGACTTTGACCAGAGTCCAACCATGGGTTGGGTTGGGTTAGTTTTCGACTTTGACCAGAGTCCAACCATGGGTTGGGTTGGGTTGAGTTTTCGACTTTGACCAGAGTCCAACCATGGGTTGGGTTGGTTAATTTTCGACTTTGACCAGAGTCCAACCATGGGTTGGGTTGGGTTAGTTTTCGACTTTGACCAGAGTCCAACCATGGGTTGGGTTGGGTTAGTTTTCGACTTTGACCAGAGTCCAACCATGGGTTGGGTTGGGTTAGTTTTCGACTTTGACCAGAGTCCAACCATGGGTTGGGTTAAGTTGACTTTGACCAGAGTCCAACCATGGGTTGGTTGAGTTGACTTTGACCAGAGTCCAACCATGGGTTGGGTTTTAATTTCGACTTTGACAGAGTCCAACCATGGTTGGGTTGGGTTGTTTTCGACTTTGACCAGAGTCCAACCATGGGTTGGGTTGAGTTGAATTTCGACTTTGACCAGAGTCCAACCATGGGTTGGGTTGGGTTAGTTTTCGACTTTGACCAGAGTCCAACCATGGGTTGGGTTAGTTGATTTTCGACTTTGACCAGAGTCCAACCATGGGTTGGGTTGAGTTGAGTTTTCGACTTTGACCAGAGTCCAACCATGGGTTGGGTTGGGTTGAATTTTCGACTTTGACAGAGTCCAACCATGGGTTGGGTTGGGTTAGTTTTCGACTTTGACAGAGTCCAACCATGGGTTGGGTTGGGTTGAATTTTCGACTTTGACCAGAGTCCAACCATGGGTTGGGTTAGTTTTCGACTTTGACCAGAGTCCAACCATGGGTTGGGTTGAGTTTCGACTTTGACTAGAGTCCAACCATGGGTTGGGTTGGGTTGAGTTTCGACTTTGACTAGAGTCCAACCATGGGTTGGGTTGGGTTGAGTTTCGACTTTGACCAGAGTCCAACCATGGGTTGGGTTGGGTTAGTTTTCGACTTTGACCAGAGTCCAACCATGGGTTGGGTTGATTGAATTTTCGACTTTGACCAGAGTCCAACCATGGGTTGGGTTGGGTTAGTTTTCGACTTTGAGAGTCCAACCATGGGTTGGGTTGGGTTAGTTTTCGACTTTGACAGAGTCCAACCATGGGTTGGGTTGGAGTTGAATTTTCGACTTTGACCAGAGTCCAACCATGGGTTGGGTTGGGTTAGTTTTCGACTTTGACCAGAGTCCAACCATGGGTTGGGTTGGGTTGAATTTTCGACTTTGTAGAGTCCAACCATGGGTTGGGTTAGTGGGTTGACTTTGACAGAGTCCAACCATGGGTTGGGTTGGGTTAGTTTTCGACTTTGACCAGAGTCCAACCATGGGTTGGGTTGGGTTTTCGACTTTGACCAGAGTCCAACCATGGGTTGGGTTGGAGTTGAGTTTTCGACTTTGACTAGAGTCCAACCATGGGTTGGGTTGGGTTATTTTCGACTTTGACCAGAGTCCAACCATGGGTTGGGTTTGGGTTAGTTTTCGACTTTGACCAGAGTCCAACCATGGGTTGGGTTGGGTTAGTTTTCGACTTTGACCAGAGTCCAACCATGGGTTAGTTGACTTTGGATTCAGAGTCCAACCATGGGTTGGGAGGATTTGACCAGAGTCCAACCATGGGTTGGGTTGGGTTAGTTTTCGACTTTGACCAGAGTCCAACCATGGGTTGGGTTGGGTTAATTTTCGACTTTGACCAGAGTCCAACCATGGGTTGGGTTAGTTTTCGACTTTGACCAGAGTCCAACCATGGGTTGGGTTGACTTTGGGGTTGGGTTGGGTTAGTTTTCGATTGACTTCGACTTTGACCAGAGTCCAACCATGGGTTGGGTTGGGTTAATTTTCGACTTTGACCAGAGTCCAACCATGGGTTGGGTTGAGTTTTCGACTTTGACAGAGTCCAACCATGGGTTGGGTTGGGTTATTTTCGACTTTGACAGAGTCCAACCATGGGTTGGGTTGGAGTTTTCGACTTTGACCAGAGTCCAACCATGGGTTGGGTTGGGTTAGTTTTCGACTTTGACCAGAGTCCAACCATGGGTTGGGTTGGGTTGAATTTTCGACTTTGACAGAGTCCAACCATGGGTTGGGTTGATTGAGTTTTCGACTTTGACCAGAGTCCAACCATGGGTTGGGTTGGGTTGAATTTTCGACTTTGACCAGAGTCCAACCATGGGTTGGGTTGGAGTTGGGTTTTCGACTTTGACTAGAGTCCAACCATGGGTTGGGTTGATTGGATTTTCGACTTTGACCAGAGTCCAACCATGGGTTGGGTTGGGTTAGTTTTCGACTTTGACCAGAGTCCAACCATGGGTTGGGTTGGGTTAGTTTTCGACTTTGACCAGAGTCCAACCATGGGTTGGGTTGGAGTTGAGTTTTCGACTTTGACCAGAAGTCCAACCATGGGTTGGGTTGGAGTTGAATTTTCGACTTTGACCAGAGTCCAACCATGGGTTGGGTTGGAGTTGAATTTTCGACTTTGACCAGAGTCCAACCATGGGTTGGAGTTGATTTTCGACTTTGACCAGAGTCCAACCATGGGTTGGGTTGGGTTGAATTTTCGACTTTGACCAGAGTCCAACCATGGGTTGGGTTGGATTGATTTTTCGACTTTGACCAGAGTCCAACCATGGGTTGGTTGGGTTAGTTTTCGACTTTGACCAGAGTCCAACCATGGGTTGGGTTAGTTTTCGACTTTGACCAGAGTCCAACCATGGGTTGGGTTGGGTTAGTTTTCGACTTTGACCAGAGTCCAACCATGGGTTGGGTTGGGTTAGTTTTCGACTTTGACCAGAGTCCAACCATGGGTTGGGTTGGGTTAGTTTTCGACTTTGACCAGAGTCCAACCATGGGTTGGGTTAAGTTGAAGACTTTGACCAGAGTCCAACCATGGGTTGGGTTGGGTTAATTTTCGACCAAACTTTGATCAACCATTAAGGTTGGGACTTCCAAGGTTAGTTTCTTTGACAGAGTCCAACCATGGGTTGGGTTGGGTTAATTTTCGACTTTGACCAGAGTCCAACCATGGGTTGGGTTGGGTTAGTTTTCGACTTTGACCAGAGTCCAACCATGGGTTGGGTTGGAGTTGAATTTTCGACTTTGACCAGAGTCCAACCATGGGTTGGGTTGGGTTGACTTTGACCAGAGTCCAACCATGGGTTGGGTTGGGTTAGTTTCGACTTTGACCAGAGTCCAACCATGGGTTGGGTTAGGTTGAATTTTCGACTTTGACCAGAGTCCAACCATGGGTTGGGTTAAGGTTATTTCGACTTTGACCAGAGTCCAACCATGGGTTGGGTTGGGTTAGTTTTCGACTTTGACCAGAGTCCAACCATGGGTTGGGTTGGGTTAGTTTTCGACTTTGACCAGAGTCCAACCATGGGTTGGGTTGAATTTTCGACTTTGACCAGAGTCCAACCATGGGTTGGGTTGAATTTTCGACTTTGACCAGAGTCCAACCATGGGTTGGGTTGGGTTGAATTTTCGACTTTGAAGTCCAACCATGGGTTGGGTTGGGTTAGTTTTCGACTTTGACCAGAGTCCAACCATGGGTTGGGTTGGGTTAATTTTCGACTTTGACCAGAGTCCAACCATGGGTTGGGTTGGGTTTTCGACTTTGACCAGAGTCCAACCATGGGTTGGGTTGGGTTGAGTTTCGACTTTGACTAGAGTCCAACCATGGGTTGGGTTGATTGAATTTTCGACTTTGACCAGAGTCCAACCATGGGTTGGGTTGGGTTAGTTTTCGACTTTGACCAGAGTCCAACCATGGGTTGGGTTGGGTTAGTTTTCGACTTTGACTAGAGTCCAACCATGGTGGGTTGGTAGTTTTCGACTTTGACCAGAGTCCAACCATGGGTTGGGTTAAGGTTGAATTTCGACTTTGACTAGAGTCCAACCATGGGTTGGGTTGGGTTAGTTTTCGACTTTGACCAGAGTCCAACCATGGGTTGGGTTGGGTTAGTTTTCGACTTTGACCAGAGTCCAACCATGGGTTGGGTTGGGTTAGTTTTCGACTTTGACAGAGTCCAACCATGGGTTGGGTTGGGTTAGTTTTCGACTTTGACTAGAGTCCAACCATGGGTTGGGTTGGGTTAGTTTTCGACTTTGACCAGAGTCCAACCATGGGCCAAGGTTGGTTTTCGACTTTGACCAGAGTCCAACCATGGGTTGGGTTGGTTAGTTTTCGACTTTGACCAGAGTCCAACCATGGGTTGGGTTTAAGGTTGATTCGACTTTGACCAGAGTCCAACCATGGGTTGGGTTAGGTTTTCGACTGAGTCCAACCATGGGTTGGGTTGTTTTCGACTTTGATCAGAGTCCAACCATGGGTTGGGGTTGGAATTGGGTTAGTTTTCGACTTTGACCAGAGTCCAACCATGGGTTGGGGTTAGTTTTCGACTTTGACCAGAGTCCAACCATGGGTTGGGTTGAATTTTCGGTTGACTTTGACCAGAGTCCAACCATGGGTTGGGTTGGGTTAATTTCGACTTTGACCAGAGTCCAACCATGGGTTGGGTTGGGTTAGTTTTCGACTTTGACCAGAGTCCAACCATGGTTGGGTTGGGTTAGTTTTCGACTTTGACCAGAGTCCAACCATGGGTTTGGGTTGAATTTCGACTTTGACCAGAGTCCAACCATGGGTTGGGTTGGGTTGGTTCGACTTTGACAGAGTCCAACCATGGGTTGGGTTGGGTTAGTTTTCGACTTTGACCAGAGTCCAACCATGGGTTGGGTTGGTTTCGATTTGACAGAGTCCAACCATGGGTTGGGTTGGGTTAGTTTTCGACTTTGACCAGAGTCCAACCATGGGTGGGTTAATTTAGGTTGACTTTGACCAGAGTCCAACCATGGGTTGGGTTGGGTTAGTTTTCGACTTTGACCAGAGTCCAACCATGGGTTGGGTTGATTTCGACTTTGACCAGAGTCCAACCATGGTTGGGTTAGTTTTTCGACTTTGACCAGAGTCCAACCATGGGTTGGGTTGGGTTAGTTCGACCAGAGTCCAACCATGGGTTGGGTTGGAGTTGATTCGACTTTGACCAGAACCATGGGTTGGGTTGGGTTGGTTTTCGACTTTGACCAGAGTCCAACCATGGGTTGGGTTGGTTAGTTTTCGACTTTGACAGAGTCCAACCATGGGTTGGGTTGGGTTAGTTTTCGACTTTGACCAGAGTCCAACCATGGGTTGGGTTGATTTTCGACTTTGACAGAGTCCAACCATGGGTTGGGTTGGGTTAAACTTTGACCAGAGTCCAACCATGGGTTGGGTTAAGTTAGTTTTCGACTTTGACTAGAGTCCAACCATGGGTTGGGTTAGTTGACTTGAAGGTCGTTGGTGACTGCCAAAGTGAGCAGACGTAGGAAAAAGGTGAAAAAGTGTGGAAAAGTGCGGGAAATAGGAGTGGAATATAACGGTAAGTGATCGAGGAGTGAAAAGTGAATGAGATTTTACGGTGAAGTGAAATAAAGGGAAAAGTGCGGGAAGTGTGCAAAGGATATCGGCGAATCGCCTAGGAAGGCGAAGCCCTACTCTGCCGCAGAGTGATCTGCGTGCAAAAAGGATCCGCAACTCCCGGGCCCTACTGATGTGCTGCGTTCTATTCGGCCGAGTGGTAAGAAATTCTTCCCCTTCACTTCGCTTTTGGATCGGACCTAAGGGATCCACCTCACTACCGAGGCCGTCAAGGTAAGTACAAGCTATTTTCACTACTGGGGTGCAAATATTTAGGTTAGCAAGGGAGTTAGACACCCTTCCGCCTAGGTGGTTGCACAATACCTGAGCGCCATCTAGTGATAAGAAAATATTTTGAAACCTAGCGGCGATCCCAAACTATAGCTGTGGATCCCAAAAATATTCTAAGTCCATAAAAATTCTCGGACTTAGATATTTTTTAGTGTGTTATTTATTCTAATCAGTAAATTTTTCTAAGTCCCTGTTTTTATTGGGACTTTGTCTTTTTTCGCTCTCTTGAATATAGCTTTTTAGGGACTTAGAATTTTTTAGCTTATATGTTATTTATTTTAAATCGCGTAGCATAGTTTAGGTTATTATTTATTTTTTTTGTGTTTATTTACGTAGCCCTTAGGCTACCTTTCCCTTTTTTAAGGGGACTTAGCGTATTTGGGCTCACTGATAAGTGTAAAGTTCATGAATCTCAATTGGGAAGTTTGGTACCCCTGAGAATC
Organism: Columbicola columbae; assembly: GCA_016920875.1. Classification (NCBI taxonomy): domain Eukaryota; kingdom Metazoa; phylum Arthropoda; class Insecta; order Psocodea; family Philopteridae; genus Columbicola; species Columbicola columbae. The sequence goes on from JADMLL010000007.1 coordinate 17,669,969, forward strand.
ACTGATCCGCTGTTTTAGTTAAATATTACCCGTGTTTTAAGTTAAATATTATCCGTGTTTTTACTTATTTTGTGTATATTAATTTTTAAATATAATGTCGATAGTCGTCTCACCCCCAACCCGAGCTACGCGAAACGAACTCGTGAGGCCATAGATGATCCCGGTTCAGAGGCTTCTGAGGGAGAAGAAATCTGCCCCAAAAGATGTCAAGAACGGAGGAGCAACTAGTCCATAAGGTACTGTTGGAGTTGAGAGGACTGCCAATCTCTGAAATCCTGGTCCCTATTACAGCAATCGGAGACCATTATAAAAGTGGCAACGACCTCGGGTAACCAAGGGACCTATTGCAGGGACCTCAAAGTCGCGGCGGCCACGATTAGGGCTGCTGTCACCATCCTGGGGAAGAGAAAATACTAAAACCGCGGAGAATAACATCGCTCCCCTCCCAGGAGCCATGAACTAGATAAAAAGATAAATAAGATTGTCGAGGTCCAGAGGATACCATGGAATACGTCAGGCAGAATTTCTCCGCTCTAACCACACAGGTGGAAGCCTCCTGGACACAAATAAAAGGTGCGAGGTTACCGGAAAGTCTCCAAACCACCCAGGAGAAATGTAAGAAAGGAAGTGGCTTCCCTGGCCCTCTGGACCCACCGACCAGAGGCGTCCACATGGTCCAAGGTAGTCCGTTCGGGCAGGAAGAGGAACCCTGCTGGTATAACGCAGCCCTCTACTGCACCGAAGAAAACGACAGCTCCTCCGAAAAAGCGCCACCTAGCTCCTCTGCACTCCGCGTACGGATTACTGGAAAAACTTACAAGGATATCCTAGCGGAGGCGAGAAGAAGATCAACCTCGAGGAGCTAGGAATCAAGGCCATACAATCCAGGAAGTCTCTGGCCGGGAATTTAGTGGTAGCTAGGAGGATCCTAACGGGGCAAAGGCCGATGCCCTAAAAAATGCTCTCCAAAATATAGTGAATAAAGAAGCGGTGGTGGAGAGCATCACTAAGAGGACGTCGGTCAAATTGACCAATGTCGACGAGCCTGGAAGAAGAAGATTATCAGTTACCTTGCCACCGAAGGTAGCTGCCAGGCTGCGGACGTCCGCATAGTGTCAAGGATCGCTCCGGAGGGGAGAATGGCCACGGTGTGGGCTTCACTTCCTCACAGAGCAGCAGCCACTCTAAGTGGGAAGAGAGTTAAGATGGGCTGGTCCGCGGCTAGGGTGGAGGTGCTACCTCCTCCCTACGCTGCTATAGTGCTTCCTCACCGGCCACGCCTCGCACCAATGCAAGAACGTGGATAGGAGCAAATTGTGTTTCAACTGTGGTCGGGAGGGGCACAAATCACAGCAATGCCCCAATCAACCCAGCTGCTGCCTCTGTAAAGAGGACAAAATACAACCACAAGATGTGGTCAAAGGCGTGCTCACATGGGGAAAAACAAAATAATAAAGAAAGAACAGAGGTCCCGGAGGAGGACGCGTCCCCTAAAAAGTAAATATGCCCGAGCACGCCCTCCCCCGAGTTATCGGCCGGCCAGGCAACAGCATCAAGATCATGCTCAATATCGAATCATGCCCGTGCCAGCACGGACCTGATTCGCAATTACTGCACACAAAGGACATCGACCTGGCCATTATTACTGAACCCCATCCCCCTCCATGAGATCTTTTGGGGAGGCAACAGAAGTAACTCGGTTTTAGTGTGGGCCAAGAATAACAATCTAAAATTAATAAAGGTAAGTGATGACGAGTTCTTTTGGCAGTGAGAATTGGTGAGATGTTACTTGTGTCTGTGTACTTCTCTCCGCGTTTAGCAGTAGCAGACCTGGAACCCGTTCTGGAGCGGATCACACAACTTCTCCAGAACGCTTCGGAGGCACTCGTTGTAGGAGACTTCAACGCTCACTCCACCGATTGGGGGTCACGATTGACATCTGCCAGGGGCAGGTTGGTGGCTGGATGGGCGATGGAGAACAATCTGTTTCTCCAGAACCAAGACTCCACCAACCTGCATTCGATGGCAAGGCGTGTCCATCGTAGATCTAGCCTGGGCGACGAGGGGAGTAACACAAAAAATCAGAGACTGGAGAGTCACCTCGGACAATACAGCATCAGATCACGAGGTGATCTCCTTTACCATTACAAATCAGCGTCTCCAGGGCAATTCCTTCCTGGCGAAATGGAACGCCAGGAAGATGAACGAAGAGAGGCTGCGTGAACAACTGCAGATCCTGGCCCTTAACCTCGCCCCTCGGTCGCCCGGTCTCTCCGGCTGGGAAAGATGGGCAAACGGGGCCCTGCGGAAAGCGTGCAACGCTTCGATGCCCCTCGTCAAGGGAAAGAGAAGGGAGAGCAACTACTGGTGGACGGAGGAACTCGGAATCCTAAAACGAGAAGCCATCCGAGCAAGGAGGCTATATACCCGTGCCCGACGATCCGGCCATGAGGATAGATGGGTTCCCCTCCACCAGGAAATGATGCGGGTCAGGAGGAGGTACCAGGCCGCAATCGCCGATGCCAAAAACGCCGCCTGGAATACCTTCCTCCAAGAACTGGACAACGACCCATGGGGGAGACCCTACAAAGCCGTAGTCAAGCAAATCAAATTTCAGGTCCCCCTCACACAGCAGCTCTCCCTGCTTCGTCGAAGAAATAGTTAGGACTCTCTTTCCCGAGAAGAGGTCTAGAAGCCAGGCCCCCGCAGAGTCTCCGGACTGGACGGAACAAATGAGCGCAACAACCGAAGAGATCATCCGGATCGCGCGGCTCGAAGAAAAGATTTAAAGCACCAGGTCCGGATGGAGTTCCGTCCTGCGCAATTGCTCCTGCGCTGGAAGAGGTTCCGGAGATCTTTGCGGAAATGATGACCTCTTCCTCAAGAAAGGGTACTTCCCAGATTCCTGAAAAAGGCCCTTCTTGTCCTCCTGCGGAAGCCGGGGAAGCCGGAGGACCAACCGTCATCGTATCGCCCAATCTGTCTCCTCAACGAGTCAGGAAAGGCCTTCGAAAGGCTCATTGCGGACCGGATTTTGAAGCACCTGGACACCACCAATGGACTGGCACCCCAGCAGTACGGA
>JADMLL010000008.1:0-15863 GCA_016920875.1 Columbicola columbae
TGTGTTTTTAAGTGATTAGTGTTTCGTGCTGTCCGCTACAGCGTATGTTTTCACTTGATTACAGCGTTTTTCCATCAAAGCTGCTTACTGCTAAGGTTTTAGATCAACCTAATTACTTATTTTTAACATCTTCGGGTCGGTTTGTGTTACATTTTCTCGAGCAACACACACACACGAGTTCCAAATCAAAGGGCAATTCTTCACCCTCCCTGCAATAGTCCTCCCCGAAAATTGTAAATTCTATCACTATCATTTTATTTAGTATCTTTCACTTTTCTCCCTACTGGATACAGCTGCGGTCTCATCTTTTTCTCGCAAATTAAGCGTAGAATAACTCAAAAACATTCACGAGGCTCAAATTCTAATAGGAGCTCTAATCATAAGTCTAATTCCAGCGAAGACTCCACAGCTGAATTCAATTCGAACGAATCTGACACTCATCTGATCAACCTCTGGCAGATTATTCGGCACGCGCTAGTCTTTTCTCTTTATTTTTCACTTTTCTCTCGTTTCTCTCTCTATCTCTCCATCATCTTCTGTTAACGCGATAGTTTAGATAGGTTACTTGTCGCCATTCGATCGAAATTACATTTTTAGCTGTCACTATCTTCTTTTTTCTCTCTTCTCGAATTCCGAGCCGCCTCGCCGTTATTGTCGTCTAATCCGAATCTTTAGGATTACTTAAGGTAGGTCCTTATCTTTTTATTTTTCGTTTTTGTGAACGGCTCCCCCGTTAGGTCTGTCCTATATTTTCACTTTTGCTCCCGCACCTTCTTGTTATTTTGGAATCTTTTAAGACGCGTCAATCTCAATTGTGTGTGTTTTTAGTGTTTTTAGTGTCTTAGTTTTCTAGTTTTTAAGTTTTGTGATCGTGCATGCTTTTTGACTGTTATCGTTGTGTATTGTATAGTGTATACTGTGTTCCCCCTCCTCATTGCCCGCTGACACAGGATCTCCCGTGTGTGTCCCCAAAAAGATAGGATAGGCAAATTTTGCGCGGCACTTAGGGAATTCGTTATACCTGAAAGTCAACATTTAAATAAATCAAACATCCAGTCATTCATTTCGGAAAAGGTCTCTTCCTTTGGTCCTCATTAAAAACAATAAAAACGGTGAAAAACAAAATATAATAGTCAGAATCCACAGTTTCATACATACCCTTTGTCTTCTTTTCAAATTTTTTCCAAAATATTTTTTCGAGGCCCATTGTCTCGTCGACGGACGCAAGCCCGCATAAGCGAAGCATTGCATCTGCGAACGAGCGAACCAGAACAGGTATAAACCGACCGAGTTTTCGCGGTTTCTCTCATCCAACCCATTAGTCAGATTTTCTCGTGACTTCGAGCGATCAACTAGTGCGGCTTATTTTAGCTAAAATTCTCAAGTGTTTAGTGGTGTTAGTCTGTTAAATTATTTTCTCAGCTAATATCTGAAATCCATCATATCTGGCGTAGTTTTTAGTGCGTGTTTTTAAGTGATTGAGTGTTTCGTGCTGTCCGCTACAGCGTATGTTTTTCACTTGTTACAGCGTTTTTCCATCCAAAGCTGCTTACTGCTAAGGTACGAATCAACCTAATTACTTAATTTTAACATCTTCGGGTCGGTGAGTTGTGTTACATTTTCTCGAGCAACACACACACACACGAGTTCCCAAATCAAAGGGCAAGAATTCTTCACCCTCCCTGCAATAGTCCTCCCCCGAAAAATTGTAAATTCTATCACTATCATTTTATTTAGTATCTTTCACTTTTCTCCCTACTGGATACAGCTGCGGTCTCATCTTTTTCTCGCAAATTAAGCGTAGAATAACTCAAAAACATTCACGAGAGCTCAAATTCTAATAGGAGCTCTAATCATAAGTCCTAATTCCAGCGAAGACTCCACAGCTGAATTCATTAGGTTCGAACTGCCGAATCTGACACTCATCTGATCCAACCTCTGGCAGATTATTCGGCACGCGCTAGTCTTTCTCTTTATTTTTTCACTTTTCTCTCGTTTCTCTCTCTATCTCTCCATCAACATCTTCTGTTAACGCGATAGTTTAGATAGGTTACTTGTCGCCATTCGATCGAAATTACATTTTTAGCTGTCACTATCTTCTTTTTTCTCTCTTCTCGAATTCCGAGCCGCCTCGCCGTTATTGTCGTCTAATCCGAATCTTTATTTCAGGATTACTTAAGGTAGGTCCTTATCTTTTTTATTTTTCGTTTTTTGTGGCGAACGGCTCCCCCCGTTAGGTCTGTCCTATATTTTCACTTTTGCTCCCGCACCTTCTTGTTATTTTGGAATCTTTTAAGACGCGTCAATCTCAATTGTGTGTGTTTTTAGTGTTTTTAGTGTCTTAGTTTTCTAGTTTTTAAGTTTTGTGATCGTGCATGCTTTTTGACTGTTATCGTTGTGTATTGTGTATAGTGTATACTGTGTTCCCCCCCCCTCCTCACTGCCCGGCTGACACAGGATCTCCCGTGTGTGTCCCCCAAAAAAGATAGGATAGGCAAATTTTGCGCGGCACTTAGAAATTCGTTATACCTGAAAGTCAACATTTAAATAAATCAAACATCCAGTCATTCATTTCGGAAAAGTCTCTTCCTTTGGTCCTCATTAAAAACAATAAAAACGGTGAAAAACAAAATATAATAGTCAGAATCCACAGTTTCATACATACCCTTTGTCTTCTTTTCAAATTTTTTCCAAAATATTTTTTCGAGGCCCATTGTCTCGTCGACGGACGCAAGCCCGCATAAGCGAAGCATTGCATCTGCGAACGAGCGAACCAGAACAGGTATAAACCGACCGAGTTTTCGCGGTTTCTCTCATCCAACCCATTAGTCAGATTTTCTCGTGACTTCGAGCGATCAACTAGTGCGGCTTAATTTAGCTAAAATTTTCAAGTGCTTAGTGGTGTTAGTTTGTTAAATTATTTTCTCAGCTAATATCTGAAATCCATCATATCTGGCGTAGTTTTTAGTGCGTGTTTTTAAGTGATTGAGTGTTTCGTGCTGTCCGCTACAGCGTATGTTTTTCACTTGTTACAGCGTTTTTCCATCCAAAGCTGCTTACTGCTAAGGTACGAATCAACCTAATTACTTAATTTTAACATCTTCGGGTCGGTGAGTTGTGTTACATTTTCTCGAGCAACACACACACACACAGTTCCCAAATCAAAAGGGCAAGAATTCTTCACCCTCCTGCAATAGTCCTCCCCGAAAAATTGTAAATTCTATCACTATCATTTTATTTAGTATCTTTCACTTTTCTCCCTACTGGATACAGCTGCGGTCTCATCTTTTTCTCAAATTAAGCGTAGAATAAACTCAAAAACATTCACGAGAGCTCAAATTCTAATAGGAGCTCTAATCATAAGTCCTAATTCCAGCGAAGACTCCACAGCTGAATTCATTAGGTTCGAACTGCCGAATCTGACACTCATCTGATCCAACCTCTGGCAGATTATTCGGCACGCGCTAGTCTTTTCTCTTTATTTTTTCACTTTTCTCTCGTTTCTCTCTCTATCTCTCCATCATCATCTTCTGTTAACGCGATAGTTTAGATAGGTTACTTGTCGCCATTCGATCGAAATTACATTTTTAGCTGTCACTATCTTCTTTTTTCTCTCTTCTCGAATTCCGAGCCGCCTCGCCGTTATTGTCGTCTAATCCGAATCTTTATTTCAGGATTACTTAAGGTAGGTCCTTATCTTTTTTATTTTTCGTTTTTTGTGGCGAACGGCTCCCCCCGTTAGGTCTGTCCTATATTTTCACTTTTGCTCCCGCACCTTCTTGTTATTTTGGAATCTTTTAAGACGCGTCAATCTCAATTGTGTGTGTTTTTAGTGTTTTTAGTGTCTTAGTTTTCTAGTTTTTAAGTTTTTGTGATCGTGCATGCTTTTTGACTGTTATCGTTGTATTGTGTATAGTGTATACTGTGTTCCCCCCCCCTCCTCATTGCCCGGCTGACACAGGATCTCCCGTGTGTGTCCCCCAAAAAAGATAGGATAGGCAAATTTTGCGCGGCACTTAGGGAATTCGTTATACCTGAAAGTCAACATTTAAATAAATCAAACATCCAGTCATTCATTTCGGAAAAGGTCTCTTCCTTTGGTCCTCATTAAAAACAATAAAAACGGTGAAAAACAAAATATAATAGTCAGAATCCACAGTTTCATACATACCCTTTGTCTTCTTTTCAAATTTTTTCCAAAATATTTTTTCGAGGCCCATTGTCTCGTCGACGGACGCAAGCCCGCATAAGCGAAGCATTGCATCTGCGAACGAGCGAACCAGAACAGGTATAAACCGACCGAGTTTTCGCGGTTTCTCTCATCCAACCCATTAGTCAGATTTTCTCGTGACTTCGAGCGATCAACTAGTGCGGCTTAATTTAGCTAAAATTTTCAAGTGCTTAGTGGTGTTAGTTTGTTAAATTATTTTCTCAGCTAATATCTGAAATCCATCATATCTGGCGTAGTTTTTAGTGCGTGTTTTTAAGTGATTAAGTGTTTCGTGCTGTCCGCTACAGCGTATGTTTTTCACTTGTTACAGCGTTTTTCCATCGAAAGCTGCTTACTGCTAAGGTACGAATCAACCTAATTACTTAATTTTAACATCTTCGGGTCGGTGAGTTGTGTTACATTTTCTCGAGCAACACACACACACACACGAGTTCCCAAATCAAAAGGGCAAGAATTCTTCACCCTCCCTGCAATAGTCCTCCCCCGAAAAATTGTAAATTCTATCACTATCATTTTATTTAGTATCTTTCACTTTTCTCCCTACTGGATACAGCTGCGGTCTCATCTTTTTCTCGCAAATTAAGCGTAGAATAAACTCAAAAAACATTCACGAGAGCTCAAATTCTAATAGGAGCTCTAATCATAAGTCCTAATTCCAGCGAAGACTCCACAGCTGAATTCATTAGGTTCGAACTGCCGAATCTGACACTCATCTGATCCAACCTCTGGCAGATTATTCGGCACGCGCTAGTCTTTTCTCTTTATTTTTTCACTTTTCTCTCGTTTCTCTCTCTATCTCTCCATCATCATCTTCTGTTAACGCGATAGTTTAGATAGGTTACTTGTCGCCATTCGATCGAAATTACATTTTTAGCTGTCACTATCTTCTTTTTTCTCTCTTCTCGAATTCCGAGCCGCCTCGCCGTTATTGTCGTCTAATCCGAATCTTTATTTCAGGATTACTTAAGGTAGGTCCTTATCTTTTTTATTTTTCGTTTTTTGTGGCGAACGGCTCCCCCCGTTAGGTCTGTCCTATATTTTCACTTTTGCTCCCGCACCTTCTTGTTATTTTGGAATCTTTTAAGACGCGTCAATCTCAATTGTGTGTGTTTTTAGTGTTTTTAGTGTCTTAGTTTTCTAGTTTTTAAGTTTTTGTGATCGTGCATGCTTTTTGACTGTTATCGTTGTGTATTGTGTATAGTGTATACTGTGTTCCCCCCCCCTCCTCATTGCCCGGCTGACACAGGATCTCCCGTGTGTGTCCCCCAAAAAAGATAGGATAGGCAAATTTTGCGCGGCACTTAGGGAATTCGTTATACCTGAAAGTCAACATTTAAATAAATCAAACATCCAGTCATTCATTTCGGAAAAGGTCTCTTCCTTTGGTCCTCATTAAAAACAATAAAAACGGTGAAAAACAAAATATAATAGTCAGAATCCACAGTTTCATACATACCCTTTGTCTTCTTTTCAAATTTTTTCCAAAATATTTTTTCGAGGCCCATTGTCTCGTCGACGGACGCAAGCCCGCATAAGCGAAGCATTGCATCTGCGAACGAGCGAACCAGAACAGGTATAAACCGACCGAGTTTTCGCGGTTTCTCTCATCCAACCCATTAGTCAGATTTTCTCGTGACTTCGAGCGATCAACTAGTGCGGCTTAATTTAGCTAAAATTTTCAAGTGCTTAGTGGTGTTAGTTTGTTAAATTATTTTCTCAGCTAATATCTGAAATCCATCATATCTGGCGTAGTTTTTAGTGCGTGTTTTTAAGTGATTAAGTGTTTCGTGCTGTCCGCTACAGCGTATGTTTTTCACTTGTTACAGCGTTTTCCATCAAAAGCTGCTTACTGCTAAGGTACGAATCAACCTAATTACTTAATTTTAACATCTTCGGGTCGGTGAGTTGTGTTACATTTTCTCGAGCAACACACACACACACACGAGTTCCCAAATCAAAAGGGCAAGAATTCTTCACCCTCCCTGCAATAGTCCTCCCCCGGAAAATTGTAAATTCTATCACTATCATTTTATTTAGTATCTTTCACTTTTCTCCCTACTGGATACAGCTGCGGTCTCATCTTTTTCTCGCAAATTAAGCGTAGAATAACTCAAAAACATTCACGAGAGCTCAAATTCTAATAGGAGCTCTAATCATAAGTCCTAATTCCAGCGAAGACTCCACAGCTGAATTCATTAGGTTCGAACTGCCGAATCTGACACTCATCTGATCCAACCTCTGGCAGATTATTCGGCACGCGCTAGTCTTTTCTCTTTATTTTTTCACTTTTCTCTCGTTTCTCTCTCTATCTCTCCATCATCATCTTCTGTTAACGCGATAGTTTAGATAGGTTACTTGTCGCCATTCGATCGAAATTACATTTTTAGCTGTCACTATCTTCTTTTTTCTCTCTTCTCGAATTCCGAGCCGCCTCGCCGTTATTGTCGTCTAATCCGAATCTTTATTTCAGGATTACTTAAGGTAGGTCCTTATCTTTTTTAATTTTCGTTTTTTGTGGCGAACGGCTCCCCCCGTTAGGTCTGTCCTATATTTTCACTTTTGCTCCCGCACCTTCTTGTTATTTTGGAATCTTTTAAGACGCGTCAATCTCAATTGTGTGTGTTTTTAGTGTTTTTAGTGTCTTAGTTTTCTAGTTTTTAAGTTTTTGTGATCGTGCATGCTTTTTGACTGTTATCGTTGTGTATTGTGTATAGTGTATACTGTGTTCCCCCCCCCTCCTCATTGCCCGGCTGACACAGGATCTCCCGTGTGTGTCCCCCAAAAAAGATAGGATAGGCAAATTTTGCGCGGCACTTAGGGAATTCGTTATACCTGAAAGTCAACATTTAAATAAATCAAACATCCAGTCATTCATTTCGGAAAAGGTCTCTTCCTTTGGTCCTCATTAAAAACAATAAAAACGGTGAAAAACAAAATATAATAGTCAGAATCCACAGTTTCATACATACCCTTTGTCTTCTTTTCAAATTTTTTCCAAAATATTTTTTCGAGGCCCATTGTCTCGTCGACGGACGCAAGCCCGCATAAGCGAAACATTCCTTCCGCTCTCTCGCGAACTTGCAGTTTTCGTTGTCCGTTTTTAGTCTTAAAAATTTTCGCGCGTTGCCGCGACTTCGTCGCGTCAACGCTAAAAATTCGCTTGCACGAAAAGTGCATTTTCGTGGAATTCTGCGTTTTAAATTTTCCAGGAAACGTCGATTTCTCAAATTTTCAGTTTTTTAAATTTTCTTGCAACTTTCGGGTAGGCTATTTTCTCCGTCGCATTTCTATCTTTTCCCACTATTATGGCTCCTACTACTCGTGGCACCAGCACTATTCTTTCTTCTCCATCTTCCGACTCACCACTCAACGGATCGCCGAGTAATCGCGTTGTCAGGAATTTCAAAAAGCTCACTCGGGATCACCAGGTCGCGGTTTCTAAACAAAATCCTGACTTCATCAGGTCCGACTGCATCGATCATGCACATAACGTCTTTAAGCTGGCATCCATTTCGAAGAACCTGAAAGGCTCTGTAGTTAGTTCGTTCCGGGAAAGTGCTGCCACCCTTATTGCCGGCATTGTAGAGCTTTCGGATCGGTTAGCCGAAGCGACCTCAGCACTACAACTCTGCGCTTCTTCCGCCCCAACAACCACTACGGTTGATAACTCGGTTCCTGCCACTCCGGTCGCGAGAACTTCTCATGCTGACGAACCGGTTCTTACCTCCCCCGTCGTCGCGAATAGGAAAGGTAAGAAACGGGTAACTGAGACTCCGGAGTCTCCCGCGAAAATATCCGCGAACACCCCCACCTCATCGCGAGCGTCTGTAGCGGTTCCCGCGGACACGAAGACTGCAAGTTCCCAAGACGTCACAGCAGCGAAACCATCTAAAAAACAGGTCAGGCCACCCCCCCCTCTCATGTCGGTTTCGCTGCGTCCTGAAGGTTCGGCCGTCTTAAACGGCCCAACTGATCCCCCTCAACCAAACCCCGAGGAAACTTGGGTGACGGTTGACGGCCCCAAGAGAAAGAACAAAAATAGAAAAAACAAAGTGAAGCAGGATAGGCCCCTTGCGTCCCAGGATTCTTCTTCCTCCTCCTCCAGGGGAAACTCCCTCAAGAAGTTGGAAAGAAGGGTTAGGGAAGAGGGGAAGGTGGCCGCCGTGACGATCACCTGCCCCGAGGGGGTGTCGTATGCGGACGTCCTTAAAAAAGCTCAGGAATCCATAGATCTCGACTCCCTGGGCATCAAAAACACTAGGGTGAGGACCGCCATTACCGGTGCTACGGTAATTAGGATCCCCGGGGAGAATGCTCGCGAGCAAGCCAAATTGCTCGCTAACAAACTCCAAGAGGTTCTCGACGGCACGGGAGCGCGAATAGCGTGCCCCGTGAAACAGGCCGAGGTTGTTCTTCGCAACCTCGACCCATCTGTAGACAAAGAGGCCATCCTCCGACTAGTCAGGTCTAAGGGGGGTGACGATCTCGGGGAGGTGCGGGTGGGGGTTCCCCGCAAACAGTCCAACGGCCTCTTCAGAGCTTGGTTGCAATGCCCGGTTGGTGTCGCATCCAAGCTCGCCGCGGAAGGCAAAGTCCGCATAGGATGGACTTCCGCCACGGTCGAGATAGCGGAGAAGCGTCCCATCAGATGCTTCCGCTGCTTGGAGCCCGGACATGTGGGTGCCCGATGCAAGAACCCTACGCAACGTAGGGAGAATTGCTTCAACTGCGGGCAGATAGGCCATCGGGCCGTTGAATGCTCCAGCCCCCCACATTGTCCCGTATGTGAAGCCCAAAAGAAAAAGGCCGATCACAGGTTAGGGGGGCCGCTGTGTCCGCAAGGGAAGAGAACCTTGGAGGAGGTTAGGCAGAGGAAACAATCATGATCTCCCTTCTTCAAGCAAATTTAAATCATTCCCGCCAAGCACAGGACTATCTTGTGCATTATGCCAGAGAGAATTCCATCTCGTTAGCTTTGGTGTCTGAACCTCACTCGCTTCCGGATAACGGTCAGTGGGTGGGGGACGACACCTCCACCGCTGCTCTCTGGCATAATCCGACGCCCGTCCACACCTGGCTCTCCCATCCAGTTAGGTCGGTAAACTTTGTCCAAGCTGATTTCGGTCCCCTCACAGTCATCAGTATCTATTTCTCTCCCAATCGCCCCCTCCGCGATTTTGAGGAATTCCTGGAACGACTTAGGGAGGCTGTTCGTCGCTCGTTGCCGCGTCCGCTCGTGGTGGCCGGGGACTTTAACTCTCACTCGCGTCTTTGGGGCTCGCGCTCCACGGACGCGAGGGGGAGAATGCTGTCGGCGTGGGCGGCGGAGATGAACCTCGTTCTCCTGAACCGGGGTCGAGTTTCGACCTGTGTCAGGAGGCAGGGCGAGTCTATCGTCGACCTGGCGTTTGTCAGCAGGTCCGCGGCTTCCATGGTGGCGGGGTGGCGGGTTCTCGAGCACGCCGAGACGTTGTCTGACCACCGCTACATCAGGTTCGACTTCCGTATCGGGAATCTGTCTTCGAAGGCCGACCGGGTCTTCCCGCGATGGTGTCTAGGGAGGCTGGACGAGGATCGGTTAGCCCAGGTCATGTTGGCCGAAGCTCTGGTTCGGAATCCAGCCGAAGCTAACGAAAATTGGTTCGCGAGAGTCGCGAAGACGGCTCTGAGTCAGGCTGCTCCGCGTTCGCGAAAGAATTTTCAAAAACAAGCATACTGGTGGTCAGACGAGCTTCGAGATCTTCGTCGCGAGGCCATAAGACGACGGAGACGGCTCTCGCGTGCTAAGCGGTCCGGCCGCTTGACCCCCCAAGATATCGACCGCATAAGAGACGATTACCTCGCAGCGCGTAATCGTTTCAAACACGCGATAACAGACGCGAAAACTGCCGCATGGAAGGCCTTCCTAGCTCCCCTCGATGACGATCCTTGGGGAAGGCCTTACAGAATAATAATGAAGAAGGTAGGTCGCGATCCCGCTCCATTAGTCGAAACTTTAGACCCCGACTTTGTCAGCAGGATCGTGCGGACGCTTTTCCCGAGAGGTGACCCCCAGGCTAGGGAACCTGACGAGGAAGAGGAGGAATGGTCCGACTCGTATGACGTCACCGACCAGGAACTCCAATTTCTCGTCAGGAAATTGAAGTCGAAAAAGACTGCTCCAGGCCCCGATGGGATTCCCGCCCTCGTCGTCGCGAAGATGATAGAGTTGATTCCCGATCACGTTCGTCATCTGTTCAACAGGTGTCTTCGTGACGGGAATTTCCCGACTTCTTGGAAGACGGCTCGTCTCGTCCTTCTAAAGAAGCCGGGAAAACCGGACGACGAACCCGGCGGATATCGTCCCATATGTCTTCTGAACGAGATGGGAAAAGCCTTCGAGCGACTGCTGGCAGAGAGAATGACCATGCACATGACGTCCGTGGGTCCTCCTCTTTCGGACTCCCAGTATGGATTCCGGAGGGGGAGGTCCACGACCGATGCGGTCATGCGCCTAAAAAACATCGTAGATAGGGTTCGCGGTCGAGGCGAGGCAGTAGTCGTCGTCTCCCTCGACATAACAAACGCGTTTAACTCTCTCCCTTGGGAAGCCATCAGGTGTGGAATGGTTAGGAAAAGGTTCCCCTTTTACCTCCGAGCCGCCATTTCTAGTTATCTGAGCGGGAGATCCCTCCTCTATGTCAACCGGGACCAGGTTCTCGTCCGCGACGATCTGTCCTGCGGTGTTCCTCAGGGTTCTGCCCTGGGTCCGCATCTCTGGGCGGTCGCCTACGACAGAATCCTGGAAACGATTGTGCCCTCTCAGTGCCAACTGCTCTGCTTCGCCGACGACACCGCCATCATCGCCGAGGGAGCCGATGTCCGAGAAGCGATCAACAGAGGCGAACTAGCCACACAGTTGATCATCCAGGGCATCCGCGAGATGGGGTTGGCAATCGCCCCACAGAAGACGGAAGTCATCGCCTTCCACGGCCAGCAGCCGCAGCAGTGGAAAATGAACGTGGAAGGCACAGAAATCGCCGTAGCGGAATCCATCAAATACCTCGGACTCCTCATCGATCGCAAGATGAAGTTCGAAGAACACTTCGAACGGACTACTGCGAAAGCCGAAAGGATGGCCATGGGACTCTCCACGATACTGCCAAACCTCGGAGGTCCCAACAACAGCGTCAGGAAGCTATACTCCTGGGTAGCCCAATCAATTCTGACGTATGGAGCTCCAGTCTGGGCCGGGAACATCGGCGGCAACAAGAAGATCCGTGCCCAGCTGGAGAGAGTCCAAAAAAGGATAGGCGGAAGGATAATCCGAGGATTCAGGACGATTCCCGCGAGTTGCGTCGAGCTTCTTGCCGGGAATATTCCCACAGACATCCTCGCCTTGAGCCAACGCCAGCTCTACGACGACAGCAGACTGCTCCAGGATCCCACCGGTGCCTTCAAGAGGGCAGTCAGAAAGAGAGCCAGGGAACGGGCTCTCACGATGTGGAAGTCCCGACTCGAGTCATCGCTACGGAAAACTCGAGTTTCGGGCAGAAGAATATTGGAGGCCGTCCTTCCAGTCTTCGACGACTGGATCAACAGGAAGCACGGGGCCTTGACTTACAGGATGACGCAAATCATCTCGGGTCACGGCAGCTTTGGGCATTTCCTATTCAGAATAGGAAAATCCCAGACTCCCAAGTGTCACCACTGCCCGGCACCGGACGATACTGCGGACCACACGTTCCAAGATTGTCCAGCGTGGGAGCAACAGCGGCGACACCTCATCAGTGAAATAGGCCTGGACTTGAGCTTACCGAACGTCATTCGGAAAATGTTGGAGAGCCCAGACAACTGGAAGGCAGTGAAGGACTTCTGCGAAGACGTAATGCTGCAGAAGGAAGGAGCAGAGCGGTTAAGAGAAAGAGAGAGGGAGGCTCGACGGCACCGAGCCTAACTCTCCAAGACCCCACATCCCAGAGTGTCAAGTGTCGTAGTGTGTGAATGTTTGTGAAAACAGTGAAATGAATGTGTGTGTGTGTCACACTGTGTAAACAGTGAAACAGTGCAGGTGTATATTAGTGTCTTCGTTTTGCTAAGTGAAGTGAAGTGAAGTGTTAGTATAGTGAAGTGTGCCCGTAACAAACAGTGTCGTCTCGGATTTCCCGGGAAATCCTGATAACTCTGGCAGCTTGCTTCCTGTACGCTCCAGGTTATCTCTCATAGGTTCGCGTGTGAAGTGTAGGGTGGAGTTTTTAGTCGGTAAAAGTCCGACACTACCCACTGGTACGGGCCTTTGGGTGTGCATGAGCATTTTCTCCTTCCCACGCAAAAAGGTTGGGTTGGGTTGGGTTGGGTTGGGTTGGGTTGGGTTGGGTTGGGTTGGGTTGGGTTGGGTTGGGTTTGGGTTTCCCCCAGGTGCATCACCTTGTCGTTGGTGGGGGCTTGAAGGACCTCTCTTTCCTTTCCTTAGTTTCTACCTGCAACTAAAACTTAACCTAATCTTCTCCACTTACCTTCATATCCCTATTCCTTTTCACTCCTCCTAACCTGGTCCGACTAAGAATGCTTACCCCCTTCCCCCAGAACAAGTTTTTGTT
This sequence comes from Columbicola columbae, assembly GCA_016920875.1. Taxonomy (NCBI): domain Eukaryota; kingdom Metazoa; phylum Arthropoda; class Insecta; order Psocodea; family Philopteridae; genus Columbicola; species Columbicola columbae. The sequence continues at coordinate 12,811 of JADMLL010000008.1, forward strand.
CCAGTGCTCCTCCCCTAAAAACAATCCTATGTTCCACCTGCTACCTATCCTATCCACCTATGCCCACCTATAGCCCAAACTCCCATACTTACCTTACTTACCTCTTCTCATGCACCTATACCTACCTGTACCTCTTACCTACCTATGCTTACCTATACCTACAATCCTATACTTACCTTCACTTACCTCAACCTATACTTTTCTGCCTACCTGCCCCTTCCCCGTGGATGTTCTCTCTGCGTACCTATCATGCAATTTTCCTTCCTGTGTCCCCTGCTGATGATTATCTCGATGAAGACAGCTGAAACCTGGAAAAATAAAAATCTAAAGCAATGAATGATGAAGCAAAACACTAGGAAAACTACCCCAGGTGGGTCGGAGGGTTCGATTCCCTCCCAATCCCACTCGGTCCGAGGACCGGCTGCCCCACGGATTCTGGGGGGGGCACCTTCATCTAGAGGCGAGGGCTGTCTACCGTTGCCGGCGAGCGGTAGCAGCGATGGTACTATCGCTGATTCGCGGATAGCTAACATGGATAATGACAATGCAATGATCATTGGACTGGATGAAAATGATGACAACTTGGAACTGGACATGGATATGACTTCAAATTTCAAAAAGAAGACGACGTGGAGATTCACTTGGTGCTTTCTCGAAGAAAGAACAACATAAGATAGACGGAGCTCAAACTTGCCAAAGAGCTTTATGACGAATCTATTGAAGATATTCTCGACAAACTTCTTGATAAAGCAGAAGTCATCGAATATGTCGTTGCTACAGTAGTAACCTCAAGGGCACATACCGTGCAAAATTAAAGACAGCAGCAGCTTTCGTACGTGCAGCAACTGTCAGAATAAAATTGAAGAAAAAGCAGCGAACTTGAAATTGAAAATAAATACTCAAAAGAAAAACAGATTAGTGCATAGACCACAGACCATCACCTTTAACAAGAACACAGACTGATATCTCTTTTACTAATAGTATTGATAGATATGAAAATACAGATGAAGAAAGCATTTCAAAATTTTGAGATAATGTCAACTAGAAATAGAGCAAATGAAGGAAAGGAAGGAGAATGAAAATACTAGAAGGACACCCATAAGATAGATGAAACAATAGCAAGCAATAGTACAGAAATAAACCCAAAAGAAAGCAAAAGAAAAGAAAACAATAGGAAAGAAAGCACTAGAAAAGAATGCAAGAGACAAGAAAACAATAGAAAAGAAAGCAACAGAAAGGAAAGTTATAGGAAAGAAAACTCTTCAGAAGAGGAAGATAATACAGAAGAAAGAGTTAAAGAAAAACCTATACTTACCTACGCTGAAGCTGCAGAACGAACTCTAAACTTCAGGCAGCAAAGATCAAACGCTCCTCGGCGATAACGATCTGTAGTAAAAAGAAAATGTTACTTACCTGGATCTCCTGAAAGAGCCGAAAAATTAATTTGAAAGATATTGGCATTGAAAACATCAAATTACGACGTTCAATGACCTCTGGTGGTGTTGTTCTGGAAATTCGAGGACCTGAGCATCACAAGAAGGCTGATCTTCTAGCACAGCAGTTGCAGAATACCTGTAACAATGAAGAATTCAATATCAGGCGACGAAATCTTGTCACAGTCCGGCTTTCTGCCTCGATCCTACAATAGACAAGAACGACTTGACACAAGCAATCGCGTCCTGGCAGATGCTCAGTTCAAGATCTGAAATGTAGTGATATCAGGCCATCACCTTGGGGACTAGGCATGGCCTGGGTCTCAGCACCACAAGAACTCGCCACGGACCTACTATCTGTTGGCAAGCTCAAGATGGGTGGACCCTTGCTAAGGTGGTTCTGGCTGAAACGTCAGAGGAAGTGCTTCAAGTGCTCGGTACCCGGACACGTTACCTCTGCCTGCTCTAAGGATCTCCGAGGAAAGTGTTACCAATGCGAGCAGCCCGGACATCTGGCCAAGGACTGTAAATCGAACGGAGGTCGATAACCTTCCCCCAAATCATGCGGATAATTCAGGTCAATTTGAATCACTCGAAGGCTGCGCAGGATCTATTACTTCAGAAATGCACTGAAGAATCTATCGACATCTGTCTTGTCTCCGAGCCTTACAATTCCTAGAACAGCCCAGTTGGACTGTTGCTAATGATAACCTGGCCATCTGGATTAATACTAAAAACTACTTGCTTTCACCAACTGTTGTTCATCTCGGAAAGGAATCATTGCTGCTCGAATCTCTGGTTTCATTTTCTAAGCTGCTATTTTTCACCGAATGACAACCGAAAAATTTTGACGACTTCATTGCTTGTTTGGATACTCTCTTTGATCGTTTCCAGCAAGAACCCATCGTACTCGGAGGAGATCTGAATAAATCAAAATTCTGGAATAGTAAAAATGAAATAGAGGCCAAATTCTTGTTCATTGGATTCAGACCAGAAATCTCATATTAATTAATTCTGGAAACTTACCTACCTGCGTTCGAGCTCAAGGAAATTCCATCATTGATCTGACTATCTGTAATGACAAATGTGCAAAAATTTCGAAATGGTGCGTGGAAAATGTTGAAAGTCTCTCCGATCATGCTTACATCTCATTCTTGGTAGGTGAAACATCCATGACGGTGAATCCGCTGTAGTCAAAAGACCTGGAACATAAACAAAATTAACATTGAAAAATTAGATACTTGTTGAATTCGAATCCTGGAAGATAAAAACCTGAAAAGAAAAATGAAAATATTAAAAACGCATCAAATGGTTGGAGGAGATTCTACAAACTGCGTGCAATGTTTCGATGCCTAAGCGAAAATAAATTCTGCCTGCAAACACACACTGGTGGTCTCCAGAACTAAATGATTTACGTGCTGAATGTTCTCGATTCAGACGTAGATACCAAAAGCTATACGTCGTGATTCTCCGGACAAAGAGATCTCAGGCATTCTCTGAAAAAGATTCTCGAAAAGCACTAAAAATCGCTATTGGCATGCAAAAGAACAATGTTAGTAAAACTGGTGAAACTGTTGTCAAGATCCATGGGGTGACCGTACAAAATGCCATCAAAAGATT
>JADMLL010000008.1:15963-64705 GCA_016920875.1 Columbicola columbae
TTTTTGTGGGAAGGAGAAAATGCTCATGCACACCTAAAGTGCCTGTACCAGTGGGTAGTGTCGGACTTTACTGACTAAAACTCCACCCTACACTTCACACGCAGAATTATGAGATAACCTGGAGCGTACAGGAAGCAAGCTGCCAGAGTTATCAGGATTTCTGGGAATCGAGACGACACTGTTTGTTACGGGCACACTTCACTATACTAACACTTCACTTCACTTAGCAAAACGAAGACACTAATATACACCTGCACTGTTTCACTGTTTACACAGTGTAACACACACACACATTCATTTCACTGTTTTCACAAAACATTCACACACTACGACACTTGACACTCTGGGATGTGGGGTCTTGGAGAGTTAGGCTCGGTGCCGTCGAGCCTCCCTCTCTCTTTCTCTTAACCGCTCTCCTTCCTTCTGCAGCATTACGTCTTCGCAGAAGTCCTTCACTGCCTTCCAGTTGTCTCTCCGCAACATTTTCCGAATGACGTTCGGTAAGCTCAAGTCCAGGCCTATTTCACTGATGAGGTGTCGCCGCTGTTCCCACGCTGGACAATCTTGGAACGTGTGGTCCGCAGTATCGTCCGGTGCCGGGCAGTGGTGACACTTGGGAGTCTGGGATTTTCCTATTCTGATAGAAATGCCCAAAGCTGCCGTGACCCGAGATGATTTGCGTCATCCTGTAAGTCAAGGCCCCGTGCTTCCTGTTGATCCAGTCGTCGAAGACTGGAAGGACTCCAATATTCTTCTGCCCGAAACTCGAGTTTTCCGTAGCGATGACTCGAGTCGGGATTCCACATCGTGAGAGCCCGTCCCTGGCTCTCTTCTGACTGCCCTCGAAGGCACCGGTGGGATCCTGGAGCAGTCTGCTGTCGTCGTAGAGCTGGCTCAAGGCGAGGATGTTCTGTGGGAATATTCCCGGCAAGAAGCTCGACGCAACTCGCGGGAATCGTCCTGAATCCTCGGATCCTTCCGCCTATCCTTTTTGGACTCTCCAGCTGGGCACGGATCTTCTTGTTGCCGCCGATGTTCCCGGCCCAGACTGGAGCTCCATACGTCAGAATTGATTGGGCTACCCAGGAGTATAGCTTCCTGACGCTGTTGTTGGGACCTCCGAGGTTTGGCAGTATCGTGGAGAGTCCCATGGCCATCCTTTCGGCTTTCGCAGTAGTCCGTTCGAAGTGTTCTTCGAACTTCATCTTGCGATCGATGAGGAGTCCGAGGTATTTGATGGATTCCGCTACGGCGATTTCTGTGCCTTCCACGTTCATTTTCCACTGCTGCGGCTGCTGGCCGTGGAAGGCGATGACTTCCAGTCTTCTGTGGGGCGATTGCCAACCCCATCTCGCGGATGCCCGATCAACTGTGTGGCTAGTTCGCCTCTGTTGATCGCTCGGACATCGGCTCCCCCTCGGCGATGATGGCGGTGTCGTCGGCGAAGCAGAGCAGTTGGCACTGAGAGGGCACAATCGTTTCCAGGATTCTGTCGTAGGCGACCGCCCAGAGATGCGGACCCAGGGCAGAACCCTGAGGAACACCGCAGGACAGATCGTCGCGGACGAGAACCTGGTCCCGGTTGACATAGAGGAGGGATCTCCCGCTCAGATAACTAGAAATGGCGGCTCGGAGGTAAAAGGGGAACCTTTTCCTATTCCACACCTGATGGCTTCCCAAGGAGAGAGTTAAACGCGTTTGTTAGGGGAGACGACGACTACTGCCTCGCCTCGACCGCGAACCTATCTACGATGTTTTTAGGCGCATGATCATCGGTCGTGGACCTGACCTCCTCCGGAATCCATACTGGAGTCCGAAAGAGGAGGACCCACGGACGTCATGTGCATGGTCATTCTTCTGCCAGCAGTCGCTCGAAGGCTTTTCCCATCTCGTTCAGAAGACATGGGACGATATCCGCCGGTTCGTCGTCCGGTTTTCTTCTTTAGAAGGACGAGACGAGCCGTCTTCCAAGAAGTCGGAAATTCCCGTCACGAAGACACCTGTTGAACAGATGACGAACGTGATCGGGAATCAACTCTATCATCTTCGCGACGACGAGGGCGGAATCCCATCGGGGCCTGGAGCAGTCTTTTCGACTTCAATTTCTGACGAGAAATTGGAGTTCCTGGTCGGTGACGTCATACGAGTCGGACCATTCTCTCCTCTTCCTCGTCAGGTTCCCCTAGCCTGGGGGTCACCTCTCGGAAAAGCGTCCGCACGATCCTGCTGACAAAGTCGGGGTCTAAAGTTTCGACTAATGGAGCGATCGCGACCTACTTCTTCATTATTATTCTGTAAGGCCTTCCCCAAGGATCGTCATCGAGGGGAGCCTTCCATGCGGCAGTTTTCGCGTCTGTTATCGCGTGTTTGAACGATGCGCTGCGAGGTAATCGTCTCTTATGCGGTCGATATCTTGGGGGTCAAGCGGCCGGACCGCTTAGCACGCGAGAGCCGCCCGTCGTCTTATGGCCTCGCGACGAAGATCTCGAAGCTCGTCTGACCACCAGTATGCTTGTTTTTGAAAATTCTTTTCGCGAACGCGGAGCAGCCTGACTCAGAGCCGTCTTCGCGACTCTCGCGAACCAATTTTCGTTAGCTTCGGCTGGATTCCGAACCAGAGCTTCGGGCCATGATCTGGGCTAACTGATCCTCGTCCAGCCTCCCTAGACACCATCGCGGGAAGACCCGGTCGGCCTTCGAAGACAGATTCCCGATACGGAAGTCGAACCTGATGTAGCGGTGGTCGACAACGTCTCGGCGTGCTCGAGAACCCGCCACCCCGCCACCATGGAAGCCGCGGACCTGCTGACAAACGCCAGGTCGACGATAGACTCGCCCTGCCTCCTGACACAGGTCGAAACTCGACCCCGGTTCAGGAGAACGAGGTTCATCTCCGCCGCCCACGCCGACAGCTTTCCCCCTCGCGTCCAGCGCGAGCCCAAAGACGCGAGTGAGAGTTAAAGTCCCGGCCACCACGAGCGGACGCGGCAACGAGCGACGAACAGCCTCCCTAAGTCGTTCCAGGAATTCCTCAAAATCGCGGAGGGGGCGATTGGGAGAGAAATAGATACTGATGACCGTGAGGGGACCGAAATCAGCTTGGACAAAGTTTACCGACCTAACTGGATGGGAGAGCCAGGTGTGGACGGGCGTCGGATTATGCCAGAGAGGTGGTGGAGGTGTCGTCCCCACCCACTGACCGTTATCCGGAAGCGAGTGAGGTTCAGACACCAAAGCTAACGAGATGGAATTCTCTGGCATAATGCACAAGATAGTCCTGTGCTTGGCGGGAATGATTTAAATTTGCTTGAAGAAGGGAGATCATGAGTTTTTGCCTAACCTCCTCCAAGGTTCTCTTCACACACAGCGGCCCCCTAACCTGTGATCGGCCTTTCTTTTGGGCTTCACATACGGGACAATGTGGGGGCTGGAGCATTCAACGGCCCGATGGCCTATCTCGCAGTTGAAGCAATTCTCCCTACGTTGCGTAGGGTTCGCATCGGGCACCCACATGTCCGGGCTCCAAGCAGCGGAAGCATCTGATGGACGCTTCTCCGCTATCTTCGACCGTGGCGAAAGTCCATCCTATGCGGATCTTCTTCGGCATGGCGAGCTGGATGCGACACCAACCGGGCATTGCAACCAAGTTTGAAGAGGCCGAACCAACCCAACCCAACCCAACCCAACCCAACCCGAATCCAACCCAAATCCCAACCCAACCTTTTTGCTAGGGGAAAAACATGCGAAAACCCCCTCGGTGCTCTCGATGTTCCAACCACACAACGTCCCTGTTATTCACATAGCGCTGTGTGATTGGTGATATTAGCTACAGGAGCTTCACTAATTGGGTGTCATAAATTTTCAGCATCAAGGGATCAGGGCCTTTGCCACACCGGAAACACTTTCCATAATCCTTGGTACTTTGACAATTTGGAGAAGGAGTGAAGAGAATTTTGGAAAAACATTCGGTTCTCTTTTCAGCTAAGACAATTTTGGCAACTGTCCAACCGATGACCACCCTATCCGCCGTCAGGAGCTTTTCCGCTGAAGATTGAGGGAGAGATACCCAGACAGTACCAGACCTAATTGGGACCTTCCCAATCCACTGCACTTAAGATCAGAGGTAAGACAACTAGTGGTAATGCTCCAACTGATCACGATGATATCATCCTTTTCAACAAACGGATCAAGGTTTGAGATCCTTACAGTGGCCAGATTTTTGGGCCTTCTAACATGGATTTTGTCCTTACAGGCAGCCATAAGCTCGTGCGCAAGAACATCTGCCTTGGCCTCATGATCAGGACCGCGTATCTCAAGGATCATGCCATCAGAAGTTATTGCCTTTCGGAGCTTGAGATTGGAGATTCCGAGCTCTTGCAGGTTGACTTTCTCTTTTGCAGCTTTAATCACATCCAGGTAAGTATGACTTTTATCAGCACAGTGTAAGACAATCGCTGACGATCTTTTCATCTTTGTTCCAGGTTTCGTTGATTTCTTAGCAGCGGCGGAGTAGGTAAGTACATTTTCCTTTTCTATCTCCTTTCCACTGTCTTCTATCCACTACTTCCTTCTCTTTGTTCTTCTCTTCTTTCTTTTCCTTCCTTTTGGTGATGGTTTTTTCTTTCCTTTTGGTGGCGGGCTTTTCCTTCTCATTTTTCTATCTCGTGGTAGCTTCGTTAGGCTATCTTGACTTTCCTCTTCGTCTTTCTGTTCGTGACGAGACTGAAGTCGGCTTCAGAGTTGTCAGAGACAAGATCTGTCTGAGTATGGCAGTTGACCATAGCCATCACGTCAGTCTGGGTGCAGTTATCTAAGATTTCCTCTGTTCCCTTACTGGGGAGGTAGCTAGGTCTGCTCACTATATTGACGAAGTCTGTCTGTACCGACCGATCAAGCAGGCCATTGTTCGATTTGCCAGTGTTCGGAAGGACTCAGCCACTCTGCAGCCTTCTTCAAATTTAATTTTACATATCTGTGCAGCGGCTCTGATTACAGAAACTGCATCGATTAGTAGCTTTTTGTACGTCCCTTTCAGATTCTGGCTAGAATTTGAAACTAGCTGGACGGAATCAGCAACATCCAGAACTTTATCCATAATTTCAACAAAGCCCATATCGATGAAAGTATGGATAAGTTCGTTTTCTCTTCTTTAAAGTAGCTGTTCAAGGAGATTCCGATCTTTACTCTCTCTCTAGTTTCTTCTTGTGGTTGCGTCATCATCTGGGACAACATCATCCTAGTCATTTCCAGTTCCGAGTCGTCATCAGTAGTTTCATCCGGCGGTAAGTTTGGTTTTTTAGTTTTATCACAATCCATATGAGTTCCCACGAGCAGCTAGGGAATTAAACAGTCCATCCCGGCAGAGCCCCGCATGCCGGGATAATAATCCCAGAGGGTCGCCCGTACTCTGGAGGTTCCAGTGACAGTGCTCCCCCACTGCCATGCAGCCATCGGCACTGGTCGCGTGACACCTGGCTTGGGTGGTGCATCTAGTCCAGACCAGAAAGGAGGATGATTAAGGCAAGTAGAAAAGGTAAGTGGATAAGTAGTAAGTTTTTAATAATGCAGGAAAGGTGAAAAGGAAAGGCAAGTAGGTCTCAAGCCCCCTCACCCCGACAGGTGATGCACCAAGAGTTTGGGAACCCAACCCAACCCAACCCAACTCCCACCCAACTCCAACCCAACCCAACCTACATCTTTGGACTCTAGTCAAAGTCGAACCTCAACCCAACCCAACCCATCTTTGGACTCTAGTCAAAGTCGAAACCTAACCCAACCCAACCCATCTTTGGACTCTAGTCAAAGTCGAAACTCCACCCAACCCAACCCATTTTGGATTTCTAGTCAAGTCGAAACTTACCCCACCCAATCCCATTTGGACTTGCCAAAGATACCAACTTTTAAATTCCATTTGGACTCTAGTCAAAGTCGAATCCCCAATTCCACCCCAAATTCGATTTTTGGATTCTAGTCAAGTCCGAAATTTAAATTCCAACCTACAACCCATTTTTGGATTCTAGTCAAAGTCGAAATTCTAAATTCCACCCCAACCCATTTTGGATTCTTAGTAAAGTCGAAACTTAACCTAACCTAACTTCATTTTTGACTCTAGTCAAAAATTTAACCCCAACTTCCAAACCCATTTTGGATTTCTAGTCAAAGTCGAAATCTAACTTAAAGCCCAAATTTATTTTACTCTGTACAAAGTTGAAATTTAACTTCACCCTAATCTCATTTGGACTCTAATAAGTCGAAACCTAACCCAACCCAACCCATTTTTGGACTCTAGTTCAAAGTCGAAATTTACCCCAACCCTCCCATCTTTGGACTCTAGTCAAAGTCGAAACCTAACCCAACCCAACCCATCTTTGGACTCTAGTCAAAGTCGAAACCTAACCCAACCCAACCCATCTTTGGACTCTAGTCAAAGTCGAAACCTAACCCAACCCATCTTTGGACTCTAGTCAAAGTCGAAACCTAACCCAACCCAACCCATCTTTGGACTCTAGTCAAAGTCGAAACCTAACCCAACCCAACCCATCTTTGGACTCCAGTCAAAGTCGAGACCTCTTTGTGGCTCTCATATATATATATTTATTTGATTTCTTTTATTAATTTGTTCATTTATTGTTACAATGATGTTCCTGTTTTAAGGTTTTTCTTTTTCCTGATTATCTGCTATTGGTAGGTAGCGTCGTTGAGTACTTATTTTTAGGTAAAAAAATTTTAAGGGTGTACGAAAATTTTTACATTTTTATTCGAATAATGAATTCTTTTTATGCCATCTAGCGATGAAAAGTTTGACAAAATTAGTGGTGACGAATTTGCGAACTACGATTATAGTGGTGAAATTTTGAACTATATATTTGAAGGTTTAAAAAAATTTCCTACATTAAAAACGTAGTTTTATTTATTTATTCATTTTTTTTTCTTTCTAAGCGTTTGTGTATTTCTTAGGAAGAAGACAGTAAGGATAAAGTAAGGATCGGAGAATAAGGGACAGCGGAGTTTAGAAAAAAACAAGCATGTTTTCACTGAAAACTCTTTATTGACCAAACCTTAATAGTAACAGAATGAAAGTAGGTCTATCACTGAGGTATGTTTTAAATTAGGTTAAAAATGTTTTAAATGATCCGGGAAAAAAGTCCTGCTTGAACTTGTTTTGATTTCACGTTAGCCAGCATTCAATCGACGGTCGCATTGAAGCTGGCGCGAACAGTTTTTTTTTTTCAACTTTTCTTATTTTACCGGCCATTTTTGCTGTATTAGATTATTCTTATGATGCTTTGAATACAAATTTAACTGTCAGGAGTTAGACAAGTTAATTTTTTTTCTATTATTTACTGACTGTCAGTTTTTTTTACATCATCTTGCTCTTCAATTGGTAATATACTTTATTTTCCGGCGAATGATTAAGCAATTAATTGAAGTGATCTGACTAGAACACGAAGAAACTGCGATAAGAATTGGTTATGTTTTGATGTTTTTTATCTAATAAGTGATTGCAACGGATTCACAAAGTGAGCGAATTATCAAATGTATGTTTGTTGTTGCTTCTTTTTTGAACGTCTGGGATAATTGTTGAAATCTAAAACAATATTACAAATACACTATGGAACAAAACTGAACACATATTCGCGACGAAATCGAAGACAGTTGGGAAGGTATGAAACACCATTAGATGGAGTGAAACTACTTTGGAAAAAACTAAAGTTAGAGAAAAACATAAAATTTCAGGAATGGGTGCAAAGCATTTTGGAGAGAATTAACCAGGTGATAGAGAGAAAAGAAAATTTTACAAACCAAGAAATAAAACGTAAGATGAAGTATTTTGAATTTAGTAAGTAGGAGAGCAAAACTGAACAAGTGAATGCTCATCAAATTTTATTATAAAAAGGTTTTAAAATTTTATTTTTATTTTTTGGCTTGGTCTGATCTTCCTTTTTATTTTATTTTGAACATACAGATAACATATAAGGGTAACAGAAATTTTGTTCATAAATGAATCCTTTTTTTAAAACTAGAATTTTGATTTTGGTATGAACTTTTGGTCCTTAGTGTAATTTAAGGGAACTAAAACAATTTTGGACTAATTATAAATTAATCAAAAATGTTATTAAATTATTTTAGATACTTGTTTACAATTGTAAGAAAACAGTAAGTGTGACTGATTAGGTTAATTACTTAGTCTTTTTGTAATTAGATAGTACAATAAATTTATGAAAAATTTTTGTGACAGGTTTGAACTGCTTACATAGCTCGACTTCAAGGTTCTACGTATGTTTGCTAGCACTGATTCAAAAATGTATTAATTATCGGATATTAAAAAAATCATAGTGAAATAATTAGTTTAATTTTTTTGAGTATCTTTTGGTCAAATTGCATTCTGTAATTGGAAATTATATTGAATTATATTGAATTAAAGTGAAGTAGCAAATGCAATATTTTTTAGGTTAATGGTAGTATTTAAGCAAAACCAAAAAGTATTCAAAATAAAAGTTTTCCTTAAAAATTTGTTATTTAGTGAAAAGCAAAACTTGACCATATTTTACACATCTAAAAACCAAAATATAAAATTTAATGACATGTATTAGAAATTACACGCTTGACACAATGACGCTTAAGAAAAAGCGGCAATCTATATCCTCCAATCTGATAGGACAAATCCTAACGAAACATGTCAATCTCATCTCTCAATTAAGAGCTTAACAGTTATTTAAAAAAATTTTAAACCCATTTTTAAAGGTCACTTAAAGGCTGAAATTTTTTGAAATAAAATGTGAAACGGTGCTCTTCTGAGACCAAGAATTTCAAGACAATTACACAAAAGACTACAGTAGTGAACAAACAAAAAATTTTTTACTTTTGAAAAGGCCAAGAGAAAAATAATTTGAAAGCTATTCTGATCTGTACGAACACCGTTAGGCCTTTTATGCTATAACTGTTAACTGACCCAGCTTATAGATATAGATGCATAGAAGACAAAAAACAAACGACCATATGATCTTACTATTACATCTTACTATTATAAAAAATACTGAGCACAAATAATAATAATAATCATAATAATAATAATATATTTTCTTTATTTCGCCCTCAGGCATTAAAGAAGATGGCTAAACAAGTATATACATTTCATGTACATCACACTGCTTGGTTATTTTTTATATATTTGCTTATTTATTTATTCATTTAATACGAAACTTCTTGTCCGTAGCGCCTGGATAGTGAATAGGGCCACGGCTCTGATTTTCTCTTCCTGCACCGGGTCTCCTATTAGGTTGATGATTCCTGTGTGGGTATCTTCTACATGTTCGATGTAACGGCCTATGTAGTACTGTCTGTGGGCTGCGTATACTGGGCATTCAAGTAGCAGGTGCGCAAGTGTTTCTGGGGATCGTAGGTTGCAGCATTCGCAGAGAGCTTTTTGATCCCATCGATAGGTGATACTGGAGATGGTTAATTTCATTTTCTCGCAACCGTTAACTCTCAGTTGACTAAATGTTTTCAGTTGGTTTAAACTGATTTCCTTGTGTAGATAAGATGTGTTGTCCTCTAGGACCCTTAGGTATTGATACATAGGATTAAAGGTTGAAAGTGCAGCTCTATTACAGTCATTCAGGCGTACTACTTCCGCGTATCTCGAGGTAATGTTTTTTATATTTTGAGCGTTTGGGGCGGAGGTCTCTATCCAATGCTCATCGAACTCCAGATTTTTGAGAATTGTTTTTGCGTTGGTTATCCAGTTGTACTTGGATGAGTTGTTACAGGATTTGTCTAGTTGCCGGAGACGCTTGTAGCAGACGTGTGGCAAGCTGTTTGCTTCCATTCTACTAAGTGTTGCCCACCACTTCAGGATTCGACTTAGTCCCTGGCACGCAATTGGGCGGCTGCCGGTTTCTAATCGTATTATATACCCGGGCGTGTTCACTGGCCAATTATAAATTCTTTTATAAAATGAGTTTTTAGCTTTTTCTAGTTTGTCTAGAAAATTTAGTGCCCAAGTTTCGGCTCCATATAACAGGGTTGCCGACGCTGTGGCGTTAAATAGCTTTTCTCTAGCAGCCCAGGTTTCCATTTTGGATTTAGTCATGAGCATCAAGATACTGTTTAGGGCACGGTGAGTTTTTGATAATGCGTTTTCCAGCGCTTTCCTAAAGGCGCAGCCCGATGAGAAGGTTACCCCCAGGTAGCAGAATTCGTTTACGATATCGATTGTTTCTTCTTCCATGACGATTTAAGATTTCTTTTGGGCCTGCCACCGGCTCTGAATATCATTACTTTGGTTTTTTTATTGTTCACCTTCATGAGGTTTACCTTGCAGTAGTTATTCAGTGCGTTGAGGGCCTTTAGGGTCATGCCGGGGCTGTTAGTTAGTATGACCAGGTCGTCGGCGTATAGTAGGACCAAAACATTGGTGTGCCCGTCAATATCGATGCCTTGCACACCCTGGCTCCTTAAATGCTCAGTGAGGTCGTCGATGTACATGTTGAAGAGCAAGGGAGAAGCTGATTCCCCTTGAAGGACCCCTTTGGTGGGTTTAATCTTTTTGCTCTCCTCGCCATTGATTGCGATCGTAAAGGTGGTTTGTTCGTACAGGGACTTGATGACGTTTATTATCTTTGAACTAATGCCTTTGGCGGAGAGTTCGTGAGAGTTGGCAGAGACGGCCGTGTGGAACGGTGTCGAAAGCCTTTTCGAAATCCAGAAAATACTGAGCACAAATATAACTAAGACAACCGGAGAGTGTGGGTTTAGTGGGTAAAAATCCCACACTATCTGGGCCAACTTCCCAGATGCCTTTTGAAAGTTCCCTCACTTCCCTCTATCAAAAACCTACAAGAATTTGACAAAGATTCCTGAATACCTGAAATAGGACATACCATTTCCATTTCTAAAACTAATTAGTCAAATGAGAGTCGCAGGGGTAATGCAACTGAAATTGACAGCCAATAAAACTATATATTCATGGAGCCAACTCGATTCATGCCAGGTGTGTAGTCTTCAAGAACCAGAGACGCTGGCGCACTTCCTCTTCCACTGCCCACAGTACCAGCCACTTAGACCGGCCTACTTCTCTATCTTCGACTTCCCTGAACCTGAGCAGGACTGCCAGATCGTCGGCTTTCTGACGGAACTGGATAGGAACAAGATGAGAGGCATCTACAACTTCACAAGTATTGCCTTAAAATTAAGGAGCTTCTTACTAAGCGAATAGTCATTAACGGTATTGTAAATGCTCATATTTGAGATTGAGCTGGTTATAACTTAAGTTTAACTTGTCATTATTTACTATTTATCGTTTATTTATTTATTTAACCTTAAGTTATTGAGACGAGATATGAGTCAGGTGATTACCTGCGCATTTTACGCATCTTGGCTCGCGAGAGCAGTATCTTTGGGTATGATTGAACCCCTGACATCTTTTGCACTGTGGTATCACACCGGAAGTATGCCATATTGGTTCAATTTTGACCCGCATGTTGGGAATTGACTTGATTTGGTATTTGTATTCAAGCTTTTATTCTCTTGCAAAGGTCAAGCATGAAGAGTGAAGTCCCCGTTTCCTAATGGTTACATTTCCTGCCTCGTCTTCTACTTTTTCCTTACGGATGATGTTGACAGCATCCTGGATCATTAAGCCTTTTGTCTTTATATTGTGAACGATGTCCTGAACTTCACAAGTCTCGTGGAGACCTCTCGCCACAACTTTAATAGGTCTCTCATTATTGTTCTCATATGTATACCGTTGAATAGCCTTATCATTGAGAGTACGTGCTAGCTCCCGGTAAGAGACTGAGTCTATGGTGTTGATTTTCCAGATATTGTTATAGAGAGCTACTACTTTACAATCCTTGATAGTAGCAGCATCCAGGATTTTTAGTATATCCGCGAACTTGTTTATATCTATGATGTTAATAGGCGGCGGGGGTCTTTCTTTCGGTAAGTCCGGTTCGGTCCGGTCTTTTTGTGGAGGAGGAACCTTAGAAATTGGCTGAGCGTTAACTTCAGGCGAATTTTCTGCTTTCCTTTTCTTGGATGGCCTGTTTCTTTTGTTAAGGATACAGTTTGTCTCACGTTCAAGTTCTTCTTCATCGGTGAAGTACTGAGTTTTGTTAGATAAGCCCTTATCACTTTGCTTCGGCTCCGGATTAATGCTGACCGAGCTTTTAAGCAAGGCTTTTCATTCCTTAGAGCAGTTAATTTGTCGTTCAATCGTGAGGCTAGTTTATCGATATTTTCGAGTCTTCGGAGTTTTCTCTTTGTAGTGAACTGATTTGGGAGGAATTGGAGATCTTGATTGGTGGTGACCTTTGCGATAGAGCGCTTCTTCGAAAAGGATCACATTCTTTGACACCTGAGTTGGCGGCACCTTCCAGAGCAGAACGGCCTGCGGTAGAAACTTGGAATCGAGTCGTTTTATTTTGTCGATCTATGGTTTCTCATCCAGATGGCGGATAGGAAAGAAAAACGCACGACTATCCTGGCCCTACTGCGCAAAGAGCAGGTGTAGTGCATAGGTTTGCAATGCATAAACGGCCTATCTGCAGCAGTACAGGTTTTGTACGGTTGGAAACTTCCTATTTCTGCCTTTATCGATGCGACTAATAAATATAGAGTTCTACTCACGGAATCAGCTCCGGAAGTCAGTTGGGTTTAAGAATTGGTACCCAGGTCCGAGTAGGTGTATTGCTTTCAACACGTTTGCTTTTGATAAACATAATTTAAAATTAAAAACAAAAACAAAAAGAACACAATAGTTGAATTTCTCATACCAGTAGAACCAGAATACATAGAACCAAACTGAAGGCTGGGAGAGGATGGTCAGAGGAGAGAAAGAAACAACACAACAGTTTGATGAAAGAGAACGCTAAAAATACTGAGAGGAAGTGTTGGCGGCGTGGTCCGAGGAAGTGGTCGAAAACGAAAAGAAAACCCACTTTTCTTTTACATTTTCTAAGTTCTACTCCTTAAAAAATAATAAAATAATAAAAATCGGCCCCTTGACTGCCATGCGCTGAGTATTTCTTGCTTCTTCTTTTTAAATTCATCCATTTTTTGCTTGGTTTGTCAGACCCTCAATTTTTTTTATTTCCTTTAAAAAATCTTTCCTTTCACTTTCTTTCGCAAAAAAACTCGGTAGTCAGCTACCCCACTAACCATGAAAAAGGCTCTTACGTTGTCGAAACGTTGGGTACCTTTTTTTGGCGGTTTTTTCTTCTCTATGAATTCGGTTCGTTTTGTGCGTATCGTGTTTTGCAGTTGAGTGACTGTATAAAAATATCAAGTACTTGGCTGGTGAAAACCAAAAAATTGTATAGGCCTATAGCTTAACAATGAGCCGCCGCAAAATTCTACATAACATATTATTAACAGTGAAATACCACTTCTTTAAATCGAACCAACACAACTGTAAGACCGTCAGTAAAGGAAAATTTCAATGAGGACAATTTTCGATGAGGACGAAGTGATATGAGTGCGATTTTACATTTTGACGAAATCGCTCAGTATCAGATTGAGAGATACGTAAGCAGCTATAAGGACAGATTCTTTTATTCTCCATACATTAAAAAAGTTCAATTGACTTTCACCTGGTACTACATTTAAAAAATGAACGACGCGTTTATTTCACAGTAGTAAATGTCTAGGAGTCCTGGATCCACTAGCTACAACGTTAACTGCTTTTTTAGAATCATGTGAAAATTACGAGTAAAAACTGTTGTTTTCGGAAGTGCTTACGTATTACATATGCAATGCAAGTAAGCATTTATTTGGACAACGCCAGAGAAGAATTTTAGAAGAATGCTGTGGATTTGTGACTTCAATAATAGCACTCACAAAATTTTCCTCCTACGGCAATTAACCTCATTGAATTTAATACGATTCCTAGAATTTGAAGTTTCTATTTATCATCTTAGCTCTTAATATTGTCCCTTATTTTTTCACACGAAGCTGGAAGGAAGACCTACTAAAAATACCATCCCTTAAACCGGAGGTGCGCAAACTAGGGGTCGCCAAATTTTTATAAACTGCATTATGCCTGCATGCTGTATACCATTCATTTTACATAAAAAGAGCGAAGAGCTGTCACTCATTGTTTATTACAATACACCCACATGTTCCCTTGCTTTAATGATTTCATCAAGGAAAATAATAGATATATTAGCATTTAAAAATATCATTTGTAATCACATTATAAAGTTAAAGAAAAAATTTTCAAGAAGATTCGAAAATTTTCCTGAAAAAGATCTTGCTTGGATTCGTGATCCACTACCCTACTACATATGCACTTCAACTTTTCAAATTAGTGAGAAAGAGCAATTGATTAGTAATAATATTCTTCGAAATCAATTTAAGATACCGCCGCGCCAAAAATTTTGGTTATCCGTGGCAAAGGAATATCCTCTTTTAAGCAAAAGTGCCATCAGTTTTAATACAATTTGCATCAACCTATTTATGTGAAACTGGATTTAGCAAAGTAGTTGAAATAAAAACCAAATACCTATCGCGTTTAAATCCTGAAGATGATATGTGAATTGTACTTACAAACATAGATCCAAACTTGAATGAGATAATTAGAAACTTGCAGCCTTATACATATCATTAAAGGGCAATTCTACTGATTTTTATGTTGTGTAAAAAGTACTTTCTTAAAATTATAAATAAAATTAATATATCATATTTGATGATATTTTTATTCGATATAATGAAAGAAATGCGCGAACTATATATCGTATTTGTGAACATCTACCTCAAGGGATCGCCAAAATTTTTCTCTTTATTGAAGGGGTCGCAGTAGGAAAAACTTTATTCACCACTGTCCCAAACCACTTCCTTAAAAAAATGTGAAAAAAGAACGTGAATGAATTTTTTCACTCGTAGACTTTCGATATAAGGCATATATTTCCAACGAATTTTTACAATCAACGACTGTTGTCGCTTGTCTTCAACTTTCTCTTAGTTATTCATTCCTTTTTAACCTAAATCTTATTCTAAAAAATAATTTAATACAATATGTACAAAACGTGTTTCATTAGACCTTTTACAATGTAAAACTCCAAATGTAAAACCCGAATAAAATTTTTATTTATTTTGTGTCGTGTAAAAAATATTTCTCAAAAACTTAGCTTTGATATTCGAAATGTAACTTTTATTATCATATTCTCTTCTACTTCTATTAAACTGCCGATGGTATGCCCTTACCTCTTATGACCGTAAGACTTAAAGGGGCCTCGCCCCAAATCCTGTCTAGATAATATTTTCAAAGTGAATAAAAAAACTCAGGTTCTTTTGTATGACCTGAAAGAGCTATTTCTCTAAGAGTGATTGCTGGTTAACAATTCGATCCGTATGAATCCATAAGCAATCAGCGGCGCTGACTAAGACCCATAGCTCAGGATGATATAGAAATTTGATTGAACGGTGACGACACTTGACCGGTGAAAACACCAACCTCACAATGAATAAGATGTCGGTAAAAAGGGAATCAGTGGATCATCAAAATCCTTTTGTCTTCACAATAATAAAAATGCATCGTATGAGTGAACCACAATTCAAAATAACCTATTCTCGTGCCTTACTAAATGGCTCAACCACTGACCATTTCAATCATTTCACAGTCTCAAAAATAACAAGAGACTAAGAGTGTATTTATTAACTTACTTATTACTATTATTATTAAAATTATAATGGTAATAATAATAATTATTATTATTAATTTTATTATTATCCTTCTTCTTACTCTTCTTCTTCTTATTGTTGTTGTTGTCGTTATTATTATTATTATTATTATTATTATTATTATTAGTAGTAGTAGTAGTAGTAGTAGTAGTAGTAGTAGTAGTAGTAGTAGTAGTAGTAGCAGTAGTAATAATAACATACATCAATAGAGACTCATAGCCTGTTTGGGTATGATAAATAAATTGTAAAAGTCCTTTTAAATATATGCACCCACCCCGTTGGAGTAAACGAGCGGGAAAAAGAAAAAGTAGTAGTAGTAGTAGTAGTAGTAGTAGTAGTAGTAATAGTAATAGTAATAATAGTAACACGTTTTCGGTGTTTAGTCTTTTTTACAGTCTACTTTGAAAATTATCCCTTATATACCCCTCCCCACCCTATCCCAATGTCTAAGGTAAAAGTGTTTTAGCGTACAGGTGACTCTTAGACCATCAAAATTGATTCCTTATTCGAACGACTTCTCCGTTGCATGATTTTACAATTTTTTTCAATTTTAATTGTGAAAAACAATACAAAAATGGATCGTTCAAAGGAAATCGCGACGGCATTCACGACTCTTCATCAATGGCGTGATTGTTTCGGTAACTTTTTCACATCGCTCATAGATGCGACAAAGCTGTGTAAGGATGGACAGTGCAGAAGACAATAACCACCTGAAAAAGGGTGTCCCAATTAAATGGCCACTCATACAACTGAGAAAGGCCCTCCTGTCAATCGACATGGTCCTGAAAAATGAGACGAATATAACCAGGGTATCCGGACAGAGGCGTGGCGCAGAACGGACATACTGCGTCGAAACCGTTTGTGCCATGGGGTATGGCCGTTTGAGACCAAAATCTACAAAAAAACCAACGCACGAATTTTCAAAGCCAAAATTCTTTGAGTCAAACAGCAACTAAATAGATTAGTTAATGCTTATCCACTTACTTGGCCGTCTTTTCCGTAGTCATGTGTCCGCATGGGCTGAAAGCATAAAAATTTCCAGATTTTATACCAACGTAGAAAGCGGGTTCAACTCCCATTGTTACTTTTACGACGGGTCCGACCTGAAATGAAAATTTTTGATCTGGAATCCGATGTCTGACTTTCAAAGCAATCAATAAATAAAGTCATTATTTAAAGTCACGAGATTATACATAAAATCTTTGATAAAGACAATTTTTTTGTTTAAGTTATTCAAAATTACAAATTTTTGCACTGATTTGTAAAACTCAAACCTGTGAAAAAGGAAAATTGTATAAATTGATACTTTTTTTCAGATAAATTGTTAAAAGATAATTTTAAATTGTTAATTTTTGTCATACTTTAAAACAAAGTGAACATCTTCTTGCATCGGAATCTGTATCTTGGCCCCAGCTGTGTTGCCCTTGAACATGGCCGCAATTTAAATATACGTAAGGTTGTTCCAATTCGTTGCTGGATTCCACCTTTCCCTTTCGAGGAATTACGAGGGTATTAAGACCTACTGGACAAAGAGGCCTACCTGCGTTGAGTTTATCTACCAGCCCCTCTATAAAGTCTCTGGTCTGTAAAAATATGACTTGTGAAAATCGAGTCAAAGCCTTTTCAAATTTGTTTTTCACCTCAACAATAACATACCGGGGATTTAGCTAAACCTTCGGCTGAGCGCCATAAAAGTGTCGCTCCACACAGATCAATCAGGGTCCCGTCCTGCAGGATATTTGATTCGTTTGCAATCTGTTAAGTAAAAATTAATAAGTATTAGAAGAAAAATAAGTCAGATAAGCCTAAATGTAATTTTTTAGCTTTTGAAGAGTCTGTTTTTGATCGAACAACTTTTAATTTCCGATATTTGCCTTCATTCCAATCTTGACTTACGGTGCTGAGATCTGGCGCTCTGCCGTCGTTCATATCTACGGCATCAAATTCTTTGATAGAATCCAGCGATCCTTTCTCGTCTCCACTTCCCGTTCTTATCGTACGTCTTCTCTGCCTCTCTCTACTTCTCTTTTTTCCTCCCCCTTATTACATCATGTATTCGTATTATCTCCAAGCTCCATCAACTGAGTTCCACATACTTCCTTCTCGACGACCGTATCCTCAGCATTCATTCCCCCAGCAGTCTTCTCCTACCATCCGACACTATTCACTACACTTAATCCCCCTCCTTCCGTCGTGTTCACCAATCCTCCGCAAATTCAAATTCCCTCCATACTGCTCCTCTTTCACTGCTGCGCTGTTTGCTTCTGAACAATGCCTTCGCCCCCTCCTTTCACTCACACCTCCCAACCTCTCCTTTTTTTCCATTGTTATTGTCCATCTGTCCTCACTGTCTTAAATAACCCCTTCACCATTCTCCCCCAAGTTCCTAATAGTCAGGACTTATCACGCTCTTTGGTCTCCTCCAATTATTGGTTTTCTCATGAGGTCTGTGATGTAATGGTTAAATGCCAGACTAAGGGGTTATAGTCATTCGAGTTCAAATCCTTCTCCCGCATCCTGTTATCCCCAAAAAGGGTGAAAAACGGGTTCAAAACTCAACTATAACTATACCTATTATTGGTTTTCTCAATCTCCTCGCGATTTACTTTACTCTCGAAATGTCAAAGGTTTGGCATGCACTGCCACCACCAGTCGCGTTGCTTTTGCTTTAGACGAATTAGATATTCGTTTTACCCACTGTGTCGCCAATTCCGTCCCCTAATTCCTGTTGCTTCCTGCAACGATACCTCCTGATTCTTGTCTTCCCGCTCTCCTTTTCGATGAGCCAATCACGCCTCCCTTCTTCTTCTCTCTAGCCACGGACGTTTCTGCCTTATCTTCGCCGTTTTCGATTTGTCACTGCTAACTGCTCTTGTGACGACTCCTCCCCCCAGACTTCCATTCATGTACTCACGTCTCCTCTTTCAACACCTTGCCGTCCCTATCCCTCGTGAACTCCGACCCCCTTCTTCCCTTCTCAGAACCTGCCTTTACTTCTCATTTTAACTCAGTCTCTCAGGCCCTTATCATCCGCTTTTCAGGAGTTAGAACCCACCTAACTCTATAACCTCTCTTTATCTTTCCCTTGTCCTGTTCAAATTATAATATTATTGTTGTTTTCCTCCTCTTTTCGTTTTTCCTTTTTCTGTCTATTTTCTCATCTGCTCTCCGTTCGTTTGCCTAGTCACGATGTGCCGGGCTTCCCAAAAAAAGGGGAGAGTGGGTTTAGTGGGTAAAAATCCCACATACCTGCTGAGCCACGTTCCCAGATGCCCTTTGGAGGTTTCCTCACTTCCCTCAATCAAAAGAAAAAAAAAGAAAAACTTACTAAGGAGCCTTTTTCCTGGGCAGATCTTGACTCTCTCGTGGAGAACACCTCTCCGCCCACTGAAACTTCTCTCCAAACTCCTGGTTTAGAATCACCATCGACAAAACTGCCCACAGGATGCATAATCAAAATTCCGTTTGTTGTAAGAGCATCGATTTCTATTCCGTCATGCCACTTGGTGGCTTTTTCCTGTTAAGAAGAAAATTGAAAGGTATGTGTGATTAGGGTCACAAACATTTTGAAATACTAGTAGTGTTACTTCTTTAGCTAGTAAGACGCTTCAAATTTTTTTAAGCAGTAAAAAAAAAATACTGATTTTAATAGTGAAAGTCAGAAAAAAAAATCTCAAAATTCGCCAACAATCCTGTAAATTAAGTAGGAGATGTGCAAAGAAACTGCGGGTAAAGAGGTAGATTAAATGACTTATTTTAAGTATTTACAAAGAAAGTAAGATCGAACGAAAAGTTTCAAAAAGTCATTTGAAGTAAGTGTAAAAAAGTATTGCCGTATTGACGTGTGAGGTTTTATTCATATTTTAATGTATGAGCGAGGCGGTATCTTTTAAACAAATACAAACTTTGCAAAGTAAGAATTATCATTATTAACTAAGTCATAAAATAGAGTTTCAGGGTTAAATTTATGTACACGCAATTATTTGAGTTTTGACGTTCCAAAAAAATCTCAATTTTTTAAAAAGTTTCTTCAGTCATATACGTTACATCAAAATAAGTTACAAGTTATTACAAAACGGTGTGTCTACCCAACAGCAATCTTACCCCCAAAAATATGTTTCTCGAGGAATCAAAACCAGCAGCATATATTCTACAAATTTTCGGGTTCGATCGGTCAGCTAAAATCCTACACGCGAAGCGAGAAATGGTGCTTTGATTAACACGTTCTTCTCCATGTTTGTCACCCGGAACGGTATCCATAATGACAAAGTCTATGGGAGGATCTGACGATCTACCAATCTGCAAAAGCCATGTTAACGTCATTACAAAACCATCGTTACTTGATTTTAATAAAATACTTAATTTAAAAGTGATTGAAAAATAATACCTGAAACATGTCAGTTTCCTCATCGGGCATATATTCAACTATGATAGCTTGGTTTCTAGACAGTGTGAAAGAAATGGAGTGTTGCTTGGTGTCCAGAATCGCCTGAAAAGAAACAAATTAAAGTGTAGGGCATCAAAATATATTTCTAGATAAGAGTAATGATCAATTTTTAAAAAAGAAATGTGATTTTTCTAACTTCATTACTTTATTGTTAGTCATATTACATCCAAAAAAATTTCTACGATGTAATTATTCAACCTGGAACAAAGAAAGCCCTTGCAAAATACACAAAATGAAGGAGTTCTAATTGATTTTAACAGTTAACAGGGAGTTTTGGGCAAATACGGGCTACGCGGCAGGGAACGTCTTAATGTTATACATGAAAATACAGAAAATCGAATTTTATACGATAAAATTGAAAGAATTTTTTTCTTCTACTATACTTTTTTCTTTCTTCTGTAGCACTGATACATTGAACCGGGCCACGGAAGAGAATATATTAAATAAATAAATAAATAAATAGCAATATACACATTATTGAAGTTAGGTTTCCGCGGCAGTCGAACTTGAAGTTGAAAACGTCGAACTTCGACAACTGTGGACATCGTCAGGGCCCTGACGATGTCCACAGCTGTCGAAGTGGACGAAACGTTGGCTTTGTTTACAAACATGACGCGGTGTAAAAACCCAGTGTTTAACGTTTTCAATAATATACACAGTTTCGCTAGCATTCATTCAATAGTAAATCAAACACTTTCCGATTAATGCTAAAAAAACCGAATAGCTGGAATTTCTGGTGGAAATACTGGAAAGAAAAATTAAAAATGATGCATTAAATAAATTCCTATTTTATTACATATACCTGTGAAGATTCCGGTGCCTTGACAACATAATGTCTTGATTTTTTAACGCCGTTAGCCTGTGGTCTTTTATACAAAAGGAATTTACTTCTCCGTCGACCCCTATCTCCGGGTGGAAGAAAACCATTGTACCTGTAACAAATAAGAAAAGGTGAAATATTAATATTTTGCCATATTTTCCTTTTTTAAATATACATTCAAAACTTTGGGATTTTTAACTAACAAAACTGCATTGTAAAAACTGTGAGCCCGGTAAAGCAATGAGATTCAATAGGAAAGAGAGCAAGAAAATTGTTGTACCTCAACTAAAAGTTGTAAACTCATATAACGTTAATATGGGTGGTGTGGACCAGCATGACTGAGTGGTGGAATACGCAGTAGCCATTCGGGAGCAAAAATGGTACTGGGCTCTTTTTTGAGAGTCGCTCAAATGACAGTGGTAAATAGTTGACTACTGTACCGACTTAGCCACGGACCTGATCCAATATGTTTGGTAGAATGTCGTAGATGTTTGGCTATTGCTTATTTGAATTTTGGCAATGACCCTTTGGTCCAAAGCAAAATGCTGGTCAAAACCAAGTATTATATTAAAAAAAAGGATGGCAATGATCATATTATATGTAAAAGGACAAGCAACGACGATGCCAATTTAAGATCTGTTCACAACACTGTCAAATGTTTTTTGATCATCATGATAATTCTTAAGGGGGTTTTTTAAAATAATTGTTTATATCAATAATTGGATTAATAGGAATTTGTTTCTATAAAAGAATTTATTATTTTGACAGTTCGTACAAAAAAAAAGAGGTAAAACTATTAAAATTATTGTCATCCTTAATGATTGTCAAATATTTTTATCAAAAGATTTTGTCTCGAGACTAAGCTACTCTGGTTACTTGAAAGTACGCTGGGCCTCAATGTTAAAATACTGATGTTTTGTCCCAGTGTTACTGCACTTGTTTGAGAATGCGGGGTTTTTGGTTTAATTATAAAAACTTGACAATCAACAGAGAAGTAACTTTATTGTAGTAAATTTATCCTTCAGCACTTCCCGATACAATGACAACGAAAAGGAAGTTAACGGGTTTTATGTTATCGCAGCGGCACCACGGTTAAATAACAGAATGAGAACATTTATAGTGATGTTTGTATTAAATATTTTATTTTATTCTTTTTCTCGTATGTTAAATCAATAAATTAAAATTAAAAACGGGAAATAAGTTCTTTTTATTTCACCCAAGCTCGAGCAAATGGCTGTACATAAGTCAGAAGGAAAGCTATTTCTTGGCGAAAATCTTTTTATTCCATTTCAGTGACGTTTAATCTTTGAAAAATTACTAATGTGACGAACTTTAGACACAAACTTCTTCGTTCTTTTTTTGTTACGAGAAATTTGAAAGAAAAAAGATCGGGCGTTTTTGAGTTACACAATCACGTAAATTAGTCCAACAAAAGGGTGCAAGTATTTTTAGAATGTTATATCCATGTATACTTATAAATGTATATAATTTCATAAAATTTTAGATCTTACCCTAAAATGACTAGTTCTCCATATTTTACTGGCTTCTTTTCTTCTGATCTGAAAAGAAAAAATTACTTTTTTAAGACAGATGATAATTGTATTCTAAACTTAATTTACCTAAAATTTGGAAAGAGAAACAAAATTTTTGAAATTCGTCTGAAGATGAATTTATGGTTGGCGCAAAATTAACAGGTTATTTGCTGATTAAAATTGTTGGTTTGTTCACTTAAGTATGAAGATACACCTAAAATAAATTTTTATAGAAAGGTATTTTTTAATTATTACGAAACAAAAACCATTGACTCTTGATTTAATATTTAAAATCTCAAATTATACTTCATTCTATTGAAGGGAATCACACTATTTGAGCCAACTAAACGGCATTATGAAAAAGAAAAATTATTTAAAAGAAGATAGCTATCGAAGACACGTAATAATATTACCACGCAGGATATTTCTTTTATGAAAAAATTAATCACATATAAGCAGCATAGCAAATATAAAAAAAACACTGAAAAAAAGAAAGAGTTAACGCAAGAGAGATTAAAATGTAGTACTTAAGCTCAGAAAGGTAAAAAATGATTGTACACTGAGAATACCGAAGTTATCTTCTCATTTTCTTTTAAAAAGACATACTCCAATTGAGGATTCTTAGAATTTCAATCACCATTACCTCTTTAATGTTTAATTTTTTTTCCAAGTGTTAAACGTAATTGTACCTCTGGCGGAGATCTCCTGATTAGTCTCTAATCTTACTGATAATCTAATCTCGACTAATTTTAGGAATTTTCAATCATTTTTCTGATAATTTAGAGTCCGTTTCACAGGTTAAAACAAAAGATGTTTACCAAAAATGACGGCTATAGAGTATAAATTCTTCGTGAAGAACATCAAAGCATATTATAGATTTATTATTACGGACGGCGTAAAAACAGAACGATCGCATATTTTACACTGAAAAAGCGGTTAAAAAAAAACTTCCAAGAACGCATCGAAACTTTTTACCAACGTAAATATGTTGGCATCTTCGCTGGTAAAACTTAACAAAGAGGAAAAATCATATTCGCTCTTCGTTTATGCGATTTGAAATAAATTAATAAAATAAGTAAGCATTTTTTACAATGGATAACGACCACGAAAGATTAAATGACATTAACAAACCCTCTGGTAATGGAAAAATATTTTTATATAAACCCTTATATAAAAATATATATGGGTTAGGCTCGAAGGATCAAAAAATGGTAAGGCTAAAATACGAAAATGGGTGGTTCAGTACGAACGAAAGGAACGAAGGACCGGTAAAGTGCGATGGATGAAGTACGAAGGATAAAATACGACAAACTTACTCGGATGACGGTTGGATTGCGCCTCTCGATATATTTTTTGTTGTAATATAAACAAAGGTTTTTTACAATAAAAACAAAAAGAAGGCCAGGGGCGGATTCAGGCCTGAACACCCTCCTTATTATTTATTCTTCGGGTTTTGCTTCTAGCACAATGTTACTGGATATAACAAAAATTGAACTTTGGCTTAGTTAGGAGAAAACTGAATATGATAAACTACAAGTTCAAAGCCCTGCTAAATTCACGACTCAATTAACTTAAAAACAGGCAGAAGTTCCAAAACACTTTTAGCAATTAACTTATAAGCATTCAAAAATCGATTTTTTCTTCCAAAACTTACATGTTAGTTCAATATTCCTAGTGGAAATATGAATGTATTTCTCTGCTTCTGATGCGAATATAATTTTATGAAAATTAATAATATGTATTAGTGTTACATTGCTTTCTTTTCTTTGACAACTTGATCATCACAGGCACAAAAACATTTTACAAACTACAGTTCTATTCTGTGTTTTATTGATTGTCTTTTACATTATGCATGCACATTCGCCGGGAGAATTTAAATGTTTAATGTAAATTTAATGTTCTAATATAAATTTTTGTTTAGTTAACTCATATCAGTTCCCTAAAAGATTTGAATCAAACTTAGTATATAAATTTTTTTTAATTTAAATTCATTTGTAAGTAATTTAAAAAATATGAAGAATTAAACCAGTTTTACAGTTAAAAACCCCCATAGCATAAATTATGAGTATTGTTCAAGATATCACTCAAAACAATCAGATTACACACTTCTGAATTTTCATTAAAAATTTGTAAATTAAAAGCATGTAGTTAAAGTTACCAACCAAGTCACATTTATGATGATACTTTATAAATGTGATTTTTTATTTGGAATTATTAAATTCTACAATAACTAGAAATGATTTAAAGACATTTATTTATTTACTTGAGCTTTAATCCAGTTTTTCACCTTCAAATATAAAAGGATGTAGAAGAGGATTTGAATCGAGGACCATAACTTCTAATCAGGCCCCTTTAACCATTTAAAACAGGCCTCCCACTTAAAACCAGAAAATGAAAAAAAAAATACAGTCCTACAAATATTACTTTTAATAAAGACATCAAAATTCTTCCAAGAACAAATACAAGACTCGGCGGCCTAATATTTGTTTATAACACCCCAGTAAAATGAACAAAAGTACATGCTGATTTCAAGAATAACAAATGAAATACCTAGACTTTTAATTTTCATAAAATGTGATTTGCCTCATATTCACATTTATAAACAACTAATCGTAACATTGCAAATAAATAATGACAAAGGCTAACAGAATTAATTCCTGAATATAGTTATTCAACAATAGGAAATTTAAAAAAGTTGGAGAATCAGACTTGAATTCAGGCATTTCCTAATAAGCACTGGAGTTAATTTATTAATTTACAGAGAATAAAACAAAGTAATTTTTTTTTTAAAGTAATAAAATTTAATAATTGAAAATCCTACCTATAAATATGAAATGTTTGCAAATTCTACAATGGCGATTTTAATGAAAATAATAGGTAGGAAATTAACAGCCAAACCCCAAGACATAAAAATTATGCATGCAGCCGAAATTTGGTACCTACATGCCACGAAAATTCCAGTTAAATGCGAAGTGTGTCAAAATTAATTGTAAATTAACTCTGAATTTTGAACTTCACTCTTTTTGCCTTTTACCAAAACGTGTAAATGACTCACCTCAAACTAAGGTGCTTTAGTTCCTCAAACTATACCAATCATGTTAATTTGTTTTGAGACAAGGGTTTGTAATTATTCTCGGGAAAAATGAATATAAAAAAGCATAATTGTATGTTGTAGAATACGAATCGGAAGTAGCATCAATGACCATTAAAAGAAGTTTTGCGGACAATTTTTATGATTTTGTTTCAATGGATTGGAATCTGGCAAAACAAAAGCCTATTTTAATATAAAGAAAAACATCGTGTTGGGAAAAAATGCTACCAAAGAATTTGAAAATTACTTTCGAAAACATAAGTTCAACTCACATTTCTTGTGGGAGTCCCATTATTTGTGAACGCGCTGTTTAACCAAAACACTCCGACATTTTAGATTGCAGTGAATTGAGTACGAGTACCAACGTAACGAAATAAAATTTTTGCAGAAAACTATATTATGATAAAAGAAAGCTGTGGAAATATTCGTATGGCTATGAAAATGAATCGTTTTAAATTTTTTAAAAACTACCACTACTATTAATTGTATTCAAAAATAAAGATTAGCTTAGAATGGAGGGTGAGTTTGTTTAATTAATTTTAAAAAGTTTGGTTGGCACGTCACGTAACTTCAGGCTTTATAGTTTTAAAATGTATTATTATTTTCTTTCTTGGTAAAAAAAATTCCTAAAATGCGGTTTCTTAACGACCTGAATTCAAAGGTAAAGTTCAGAATAAGGCAATCTGTTTACCTCTCTCTTACTAACAGTTCACATACTACGGGACAAGCTATAGTAAAATACAGTACTCAGATAGAGAACGTTCAAGTTGACACCCAGAGGTTTCTTTGAGGTTAATTCTTTGTTAGGTTTGACAGTTAAAATATTTTCTGCATTTGTTTCTCATTTTGCTGATTATCAACAGAAACAATGGATACATAACAAGCTTATCCCCCAAGTGAGATCAGTTGGTAAAAGGTGTGACTCACATAAATGATTCACAAAAGAAAAGTTCACCATGCAGTAAAATATGGCAATATCAAATATCAAAATATATCAAGTCAAAGAAATATTTAAAATGTGTATTTACTCATAAGCATCTTAAAAAAAATGGTTCTTAAATCAAGGACAAATTTGACTAAAGGAATTTCTTCTTTTTCAGATGTCACAGATGGAGATATTCCACTGAATCATTCCAGAACAATAATCCATATTGATATTGATTGTTTTTATGCACAAGTTGAACTGCTAAACCAGCCGCATTTGCAACATAAACCTGTGGGTATCAAGCAAAAAAACATTGTAGTTACCTGCAATTATATAGCAAGAAAGTTTGGAATAAAAAAGTGTATGCTCACTACAGAAGCATTAAAATTATGCCCCAACTTATTGCTGTTCAATGGAGAGGATCTCTTTAAATATCGTCAGTGTTCAAATCAGATTCATTCATTTTTATTGTCATTTACCAATAGAGTAGAAAAATTAAATCTCGATGAAAACTATTTAGATGTAACAGATATGGTTACAGAAAGAGAAAGAAAATTGAAGCCTTTACAAACTGTTATAGGTCATTGTATGGGTAATATAGATCACCATTGTATTTGTGGTTGCCACAAGAGGCTGGCTATTGGCTCCCAGATTGCTTATGAGATACGAATGCAATTAAAAAATGATTTGGGTTTTACGAGTTGCTGTGGAATCTCTTACAACAAATTATTAGCAAAAATTTCATGCTCTGCAAACAAGCCCAACCAACAAACAACCTTGCTCCCAAATGGGACTTTAAAATTTTTGGTAGACTTGGGAGAAGTTGACAAAATTCCAGGTATAGGAGGGAAAACTAAACAATTATTAGATTCAATTCAGGTTAGAACAGTAAAAAGTTTACAAGATGTAGAAATAAATAAATTAAAAAAATTATTTAATAATGACGAAGCTATTGTACATTTGAAAAACCTCAGTTTGGGAATTTGCAACGCTGTAGTCAAACCTAATGGAAAACCGAATTCAATTGGTCTTGAGGACGGTTTTCGGAAGATTTCGGTGGAGAGTGATGTGAAAGAAAAGTTTAGGATGTTGTTGTTGCGACTGATGATTTTGGTCGAAGAAGACGGGAGAATTCCGATGACTGTAAAGGTAACCATTCGTAAGTACGACAGGGAAAGAAAAACAGGTTACAAAGAAACAAAACAGTGTCCTGTTCCTGGCGCATTATTCAGCCATCCAGTAGGAAAGCTGAGTGATAATTCAACCGAGAGATTGCTTAACATAATCATGGGATTATTCCGTAAAATGGTCGTAATTTCAAAACCTTTTCATGTGACCCTTTTAGGTCTGGCATTTTCAAGGTTTCATGAAAAGATTAAAGACCGTTCGGTGGCGTCATTCTTACTTAAAAAAAAAAAGGATTTAAGTGTGCAGTCTCTGACGAGTTTTATGTCAAACGAAACTGTTTATGACACAAATGAAGTAAATTTTTCGAGTCGCAGCGAATGTGGATCAGATTCGGAAACAGAACCCTCACCCAAAAAAGCAAAACTGGATTTTCTCATCAAGAAAAGAAATCTCAATGACGAAGATATTGATTTAGGTTCACCAAGCAAACTTAGAGTAGAAAACTTAAATTTGAATGGAGATTCGGAGTTTTCAGGAAAATTTCCTTCCAATGTAGATCCCAACGTATTCAGTGAATTGCCTCACGATCTTCAGCAAGAAATCATTCAAGAGTGGAAAACATATTCTGCAAGAGCTAGACCTAACTGCAGTAAACAAAGCCTTATACTTGACTATGGCATTTTAAAAGATTGAACTTTTGTAATTGATGACGAAATTAAAATTTGTATTTTCACTTTATTTAATTTATTTTATTTTTATTTGAAAGGTAAAAGTTTAATGATATAAAGATTCATTTAAGTTTGGGCCTCGACTCTGACTTGCATCTCATTCTAAGAATTATTTTCTCACTTATTGTTGTGATCCGGACATATTTTTATAAAGACAAATGTAAATTTTTTTGACAATACAGATTACTCGGAGAAACGATTACTAAGACTAAAATGTGTCAATTACGTGACTCGACCGTTTCTTTTCAGATTTGTGGGCTTTTACTTTATTTAATTGATTTGAGATAAAAGAATTAAAAAGTTACTATTGTGTCATATTTAAGTTATGCTTACTTATCCACACAAAACTTCATTGTATATACTGCATTTTAAAGTGGTTGAATCTCTGTGACTAAAAGAAAGACTAACATTGTTAACTATAGCAATAAATTAGTCAGCATTTTCCAAACAGTTCACAAAAAAAATTGTTAATTAAATACTTTATATTATCTAAATCAACACCTAGTCTTTTAAGCAATGTTTTCTATCTCCTTTTTGCAATTTTTTGCAATCAAAATCCATACTTAAGATGAGGTGAAAACGT
Organism: Columbicola columbae; assembly: GCA_016920875.1. Classification (NCBI taxonomy): domain Eukaryota; kingdom Metazoa; phylum Arthropoda; class Insecta; order Psocodea; family Philopteridae; genus Columbicola; species Columbicola columbae. The sequence goes on from JADMLL010000008.1 coordinate 44,899, forward strand.
GAATGATCAAGCTGGCCAAAAATCTTTAACTCTTAAGGAGTGCGAAGAAAAATTGGTTTAAAATCATTGAGCCTTATTATTTCTACCGAGTGTGAAATATAAGAACAAAGAAAATTTTTTTTTGTAATAGTCCATAAAGCAGGATTCAATTTTGCTATTCAAAATCTACAATTCGAAACTACTAGGCAAACTACTTGGTGTCTAGTACTTGGAGATAAGTAGTAGTTAGCAGAGGAATTAAAAAATTGCTATTACGGATGATTTCTATTGTAATTTGCTCCTGGGTCTTCTTCTCTTTTAGCCCACTTAGGGGTTTTAGTCGGTGCAAGTTTTATCCGACATACTCCCCAAAGGATGGACGGACACTCGAGAGAAGTTTCCACTGGCAAAAAGGAAAAATAAATAAATAAATAAATTTGGCTATTAGAACTAATTTTTTTTTGATTCAGGTCAACGAACAGTGATTCAAAATTCTTTTTTTTTATTCTCTAATTCTTTTACATTTAAAATGAGAATCGGCGGAAAAGTCTACAAGTATAAGCTATTCTTAAATTTTATTTTGACGACAAAAATCTTCACAAAACATGTTGTTTTTTTTCTTCAAATGTGAAAAGTAATGGTTTCGTGTTAGTAATCAAATTAATTGGCGCTCAATGACTGTGTAATTATGTGAATAAAAGTAAATCTTCTCCAATGTAAAATGACTGCTCGTATTGTTCTTCAACTATTTGATCAATATCAAAAAGCAAGATCTCACTTCGTTCAAACCGTAGCTGACTTGGCCAATCGCCAGGCGAACGTAGAGTGTTTGTACATGGCAGGAACTCTAGAACTATTAAAACCTCTTTTGGTCGACATGGTTCCTAGCATCCGCTTGGGGGCTGCTGTGGCAATCGGAAGAATGGCCAACGGGGATGAAAAGATAGCGGAGGTAGTTGTTCGTAACGATATTCTTCCTCTTTTGCTCCAAGGTCTAGAAAGTCAAAATAAACACTATAAAAAGGCAGCTCTATTTATTGTTAAGTCAATAGCTAAACATAATCCAGAAATGGCAGATGTAGTTGTTCAGTACGGTGGATTGGATGCTGCTATAATTTGTTTGGAAGATTTCGATCAAGGAGTTAAAGAAGCCGCAGTTGGGGTCATTGACTACATTGCCAGGCATTCAGCATCTCATGCTCAGATGGTTGTTGACATTGGGGCTGTGCCACTTTTGGTTCTCTGTATACAAGAACCGGATCTGTGTTTAAAACAAGTGGCTGCATCTTCTTTCTCCGACATTGCCAAACATTCTGCCCGACTTGCGACCTCCGTGGTTGACGCCGGAGCAATACCGTATTTAGCAAAAGCATTATCTAATATTGATGTAAAGCTGAAAAGACATGTTTTGAATGCTTTATCTAATATCTCAAAACATTCCACAGATTTAGCAGAATTAGTTGTCGAAGCTGAAATATTTCCCGAAGCACTGGTTCATTTATCGTATCCCGATGATGAAGTAAAAAAATCAGCAGCAACATTAGTCAAAGAAACCGCAAAGCACACTTTAGAACTTGCTCAACTTATAGTGAACACTGGAGGAATTTCTGCACTGTTAGAGGAAATCTCGTGTACAAAGAACTCGATTCGTCTACCTGCAATTATGGCTATTGGGTATATCTCTGCACAAAATGACCAGTTAGCTTTGGCCGTAATAAGTGCAAAAGGGCTTCTAGTTTTATCGGAGGTTCTAGTTTCGGAAACCGAAGCTCATATTTTGGCAGCAGTAGTTTGGGCAATAGGTCAGTGTGGGAAGCACACTCCAGAACATGCCAACTGTGTCGCCAGCTGCGGCATTTTCTGTCGAATTCTTCAATTATACAATGCTGAGGAAAGCTCCGAAGATCTAAAACAAAAATGTAAATGCACCCTGAAACAAGTTCTTCAAAAAACATTGGACGTCTCAGCCCTCGAATTACTTTTAGATGAAACACCACCAAATATCTTAAAATACGTGTTGGCCCAGTTTAGTAAGATTTTACCAAACGATCCTCGTGCGAGAAGATCGTTTGTGGCTTCGGGGGCACTGAGGAAAGTTCAAATAATAGAAGCAGAACCTGGCAGTACTCTAATGGAGTATATAACAATTATTAATTGCTGCTTTCCCGAGGAAGTTGTAATGTACTACTCGCCAGGATATCCTGATTCACTTCTGGAAAGGGTCGAGCAGTATCACCCTCAAATTCCGCCTCTGTTAGCCAATAGTACACAAAGTTCAGAGGAAGAAGTCCTTGAGAACGTAACGGCAGGGGAAGAAGATGTACAACAACCTTGCTCTGCCATGATTTAGATGCTGTAAAAATGCATGTGTAGGTACTATTTCTGATCTTATTCGTCTTTAGTAGGACAAAAAAAATTTGATTATACTTTAAAAAAACAAGGCTTAATCTTTTAGATGCTATTATAAGAGTAAATTAGGTTTATCTAGTTATCAATTCATTAGATTTGCTATAAGAACATAATAAATTGATATTACCGAATATTCGGGGAAAATACTAAGCGTTCACATTTCTTCAACGCGTCTCTGAACAATAACAGTGAGTGGTAAACAAATTGTTTATAAAGAGCCATTGCTCGAAAGCGCGGGAGGCATTGTGTGGTTAAAGTTACTGATTTGGACGTTATGGTCGTGAGTTCGAATCCTCCTCTCGCATACTGAATTCTCTTCCCAAAAAAGGGTGAAGGCCGTTCGGCCCGATCGAAAACTCGAGGGCCATTCGGAAAAACTCTCTTTTGGCACGGTCTTTCAGCTTTTCGGATAAATTGCAGAATAGCCCCGAATGAAGTGGTGTTATGAGGATGTCAATAAAGGGAATTTGATCTTGAGTAGATGGATCTAAAGTGTTTTTTTAATTATTATTATTATAAAAATCAGCACAACTATACAACTATAGCACAAATATATATACAACTATAACTAAAATATTAAGTGGCTATTATAAAATGGGAAGGGGGATGAGGTTGACATGAAGCAAAAAAAATGCCAAGATACATACTGTAGTTCTACAGTTTCGTAGATCCCAATGAAGATGAGATTCGTAAAATATTTTTAATGTTTGATGTGGTGAAGATATGAAAAATTGTTCTTGTTCTTCTGTATAATTGACAAATTGGTACATAGGTGACACGTAAAGCACAATTACCACTCAAAGCTTATACATTTTGTAAAAATTAGAACAGTTCTACTTGAAAAGTCAGTTCTAGTTTTTTTGTAATTACGGATAAAACCATTTAACTAGAGTAGAGCCCCACAATCTAGCATTAAGTGTAAACCAGACAAATATCAGTATCCGTTGCCAAGCATATTGAGAGTTTCAATTTTAATTTACACCCAAGTCATTGTACAGAAAAAGAAAAGTAGCTGTAAAAAGGTGAAAGGAGGTACAAAGAAGATGAGAAGTATATTCTTAGCCAAGATTATAATGTAGTCTTAAATCCGGTTAACCCAAAAGCATGAAAAAATACAGATTGCGAAACGATTGATGTCTTGATTATCGTAGAACCCGGTAAAAAGCCAGAATACCTAGCCAACTCATTTTTTTCCTCATTCCCGTTTACCTGATTTCAATCTGTAGCTTGGTAAACATGGGTAGATCATTTGTGCTAATTAAATTTGAGAGAAACGTGCATCTATGCTCAGTAGGGTGTCCAAAAAAAAAATCAAAAATTTTTATTTAAAGACGCATACCCTCTTAATTTTTTACAATGATGTCAAATTTTACAGTGATGGGGTAGGTGAAATTTCAAGTACTTAGAACGACAGGAACCCGTGTCGAGTTACACTGAAACGTATTACTACTTAAGGGCTTAAACGAACTTGAGCTTAACTGGCTTAACTGTTGTTATTATTGTTAAATTGTTAGTAGACGTTATTCTTTTGATTTTCGAGTATCTAAATTTGACAGTAGTTTAACACTCCTGTGAACAGCCACTGCATCTGGTACTAGGGCTTGAAAATCAGCTTTTATGGCAACAGAGCGTTCTTTCGGTTTTCCCTACATATTCTTTGAATTTAGGACTTGCTTATTGAAAATTCGTCAGTATTATGCCCAAGTGCATCAATAGTTGCTTTGAGGATAAAAACTGAATCCCTGTCTAGTGCTGCTACTAATTTTGGAGTCGTGAAATTCTTCCCAGTGTGGGTTTTAATAGTTCTGGGCAGTGTATCCCTAGCCACAATATGCAAATCCTCTTGTAAATCTACGGTTTCGTTTGAATCAGAAGACGAATCGCTTTGTGACCGTTTGGAGGATGGTGTTGTAGGAGTTAATACAAAAAATATTTAGCTCTTTGTTTTCTTTCTCGATAGCTTTAACGCACCCTCTTTCCTCTTTAACATTCAACTTTTTGTCCCCTCCAACTAAATAACCAGGTCTACCGGGCTCGCTCTGACGCTGCCAGATGATTCTATCTTCATATACTTTTATTAATTGAAGCGGATAGGTATGTGCAATGACAAACAAATTATCTAAATATTCGACAAACTCTTATTGGCGCTGCTCAAATACGTGTTGTATTTTTGAGCATCTTTTAATAAGTCTTTCGGCGAAATTCGAATGACAGGTTGTACCTGGATGTTTCACCAACATAAATCACGAAACAGATTTTCCAAAAAATATTTTCAACCCCCTAAAAATAACAAAATTAGTACATTGCGACAAAAATACATCTCACAGCTTATTTGGGACACTTACTTTTACATTAAAAAATTATAAGAATGATACCTTTTTAATATTTTGTGTGATAGCCTTTTGCTTTGATCACACTCTGTAGCTGCTTTGGCATTGATTCTACCAGCTTTCGAGTTATACCTGGGGTAATTTTACTCCATTCTTCAAGCAACGCCTTCTTTAGGTCATTTTTGCTCGTTATAATCCGTTTTCTGATGTTTGGGTCCAACAAAACCCACAAATTTTTAATCACATTTAAGTCGGGTGACTGAGCCGGTGGTGACATGACATGGGGGCAATTCCATATAAGCCAAATCTGAACAATTAGCGACTTATGCTTGGGGTCGTTGTCTTGATAGAATCGGGGATTGTCGATTATACCCAGCTTGGTTGCACTTTGACGCAAATTTTTTTTAGTATATCTAGGTATATATTTTTGTCAATTATACCTTCAACGAATACCAAATTTTCTACCTGCGGACATACAAGCCCAAACTGTTACGATTCCTCCTCCGTGTCTAACAGTTGCCTTGAGGTTTTTTAAATTTAGCTCTGTATTTGGTTTTCGCCAAGCGTGAGACATTTCATCAGAAACCATAATGTTAAATTTTGACTTATCTGCAAAAATAACTGAGTTCCAAAAGTCAGAATCGTTTCAAGGTGTTCTTTTGCAAATGAGATTCGCCAACTGTTAAGCACGGAGGAGGAATCGTAACAGTTTGGGCTTGTATCTCCGCAGTTAGAAAATTTGGTATTCGTTGAAGGTACAATTGACAAAAATATATACCTAGATATACTATAGCTGAGTAAAGTGAAAAACCTAATTTGCTACTCTCAAGAGAAAACCCTAAAAACTAATGAGAAACACACTTAAATGAGAAAAATCTTATTAATAATATGCGTTAAACGCGCGAGAAAAACCTTAAAACCTAACCAATTGGACTTTTAGTCGAGACTTAACTTAAAACGTGGTCTCCACCAGGAAACCACTACTTCGTTGTCTTCTGTGGAGACCTGCTCCTTGCGACCGCTTCTCCACGGTTGCAGAGGTGACCAAACTAAATATCTCTAACAACCCGTCCAGACTGGAGATCACCCCAATCTATCAGCGTCATCTCTGCTCAATGAACTCCTCGACCTTTGACGTCTAAAACGCTTTAAGCCATTAAACTCACTAACACGGTTCTTATAGTCGTACATCTATTTGCCTTTCTTTACTTCCCTTCCCTTCATCCTATCCCTTCTTTCCTACTTTTTTTCGTGGTCCCTCTCCTTTACCACTAGCTACTCTCATTTCTCGCTTCAAAATCCGCTCCTAAAGCTAAGACGCTAGTCGCCTACCCAATAGCCCCCTCCTTCATAACAAAGCCGACAAACTACTTGGTGTATCGTTCTTGAAGGTAAGTGGTGTTTAACAGGCGGATATAATTTTTTTTTTTAATGGAACTTGGAACTTGACTGCTGCTGGACTGATCCCACTTCTGACACCAATTTAATTTATAATGATATGAAGGAACTTGGACTGCTGATCGGAATAAATAAATGGCGTAGAGTCTACGTCATTTATTACATATTTATGTTTACAAAGCACTAAGAGCAACAATGAGGGAGACAAAAAGAATTCATTGCTTTCTGACGGTGCAACGGCCCAATATAAGAAATTTAAGAGTTGTATCAACTTATGCTTCCACGCAGAAGACTTTAACATCTCAGCTAAATGAAATTACTTCGCAAGAAATCACGGAAAATCTCCGTGTGATGGCTTAGGTGGAACGGTGAAAAGACTAGAGAATCGTTCAAGTTTACAAAGCAACCTCGAAACAACCACTCGAAAAAACCAATAACAACACCCCGTTCGAAAATGAAAGAATACGTCCCATAGTATATTTTGGGTCCTATGCAAGTAATTGTTCAAATTATGGTATAAATGTGTTTTATTGCTTCCCTTAGACATATTTCTCTGGAAAAACTTTTTAACCCTTACCTCCAACTCTTATGTACGTCAAAGGGTTGAGTGAGATAAGTTTCTAAATTCTTTGAAATAGGCAATCTTTAGAGTCAAATTTGACCCACTCATAGTCGCTGCTCTAAAATTAAATAGAATGGGTTTGAAAGCTGAAGATATGCTCATTCCAATGATACTGGTTAGAAAATAATAAAAAAAGGACACAGTTGAGATATTTGGCCGCAAACTTAGGCCAAAATCCGTTTCTCGCCTTCTTCGCACACCCATACCTCCGAAAGTAATGGGGATAAGAATGCTGAATAAAAACAGGATCATAGTACTAATAACACACTATTGACATAGATAATCTCGAAAAGATCCTCAGTCCCTGAAAAAAGTTATGGCGGCCCAAAAAACAGGAAATTTGTCGAGCGCGACAACTCTCAAAGTTGTACAGTTAGTCTACAGCGAGCGATTAATGTTGGCGATTTTTGGCAGCTCCGCCCGAAATCGGAGCTGCCCCATTGTCTTTAGACGCTGATATAAGACGAACCCGAATAGATTTTGAATTGAAATTTCGAGGATTTTCATCCAAGACCTGAGGTAACATTCCTGTAAAAAAATTAAACAAAATCGGAGATGGTCGATCTGGAACTTTTTCAAAATCTTGTCCGTTTGATATGGAATGACCCAGAGGTAAGTAGAGCACTACTAATAAGAATTTTTAATTAAATTTTCCTTTTAGTATTTAAATAATAAAAATAAGCTATAATAAAAGCTGATGTTTTGTGGTTTTTTTTGATGTGCGTCTACATTATGTTATGTATGTTTTTCCTCTTGAAACAGCGTAATTTGAAACAAAGAATTTGGGGGAGCATACGACTTACTTAGAGTGAACAAAGTATTGGTTAACTAAGTGCAAGTAAGGCTTTGTTCTGCCAGGACAAAGCGACTGAACGCTGATTGAACTATATTTATGAACACTGCCTGAAGTGACCAGTCGGATTCAAAAGCTGAACTAATTCAGTTCAGATATTCTAACAATCATGTTTTTATTGTTTTAGTCTTACTGCATATTATACTCTTATTAACACTAATTTTTCTAAGAGAACAGACGAAATCATCTTACGTTATTTTTTCGAATTGCCAGTGGCTTTAATCGAGGAAAAATGAAATACATTTTGAAAACAAATTTAAAAAACAGCTGAGGATTAAATGATTTCATTGCTAATTTTTTTATCAGCAACAGAGAAAAATAGTACTACAGGCATGAAAATGAATATTTTTTCGACTTCAGGATTATAAGTTCTAAATCTTAAAAGACCAGTCGGTAAGCCACTGGAAGGTAGTAGATCTTGCAAATTGGCTGAAAAAATGAAAAATTAATTAGCAGATTATGCTTTACTGCCTATCGTCATTTTATTACTAGAGAGAGAAAGAAAATTTACTGTTTTTGCTGGTGCTGAAACAAAGACAGTAAATTCTGTGAAATGAGATGAGAGCAAAAAAATTTGCCTCTTAAAAAATCATTCTGTAGTTGCATCAAATTTACCTGATGTCCTGCTTCAAAAACTGCATGACTTCCACAAAACAATCTATTTTGATTTTCTCCTCTGACTCTTACGTTGCTCTCATTTAAGGGAACACTACAGACACCTAAAACATTTTATTGTCTTTTAAGAGCTATTACTGCAGTTGTTTACAGTAGAGTGTTGTTGACGGTCAATTAAAAACGAATTCGTAACATCGCTATTCAGAACTTTTGTTAACATCTAAAACTTTGGGACTCTTCTTTGCTTTTGAGTTCATATTTAAGTTCAAAATCAAATCAGAAACCGAGATGGTCAGTCGAAGACCAACTCTTAAATATAAAGTTATCTATTAACTATCTCACAAAATTAAAATATAGACTTTGCTGTTTTTATCCAAAAATATTCGAATAATTGGAAGTGATTTACTTGTTTTGTAACTTCTGAAAAATTTTTTACTCCCTTCTTATTGTAGAACACAAAAAACTGAAGAAAGAGGATCGGACTCTCAACTCCTACTTTAATGATTAAAAGATCACTTGCGCTGACCAATCAGGCAATATTTCTCCTTTGAACAGTTTTATTAACATTTATGGCTCAGAAGGTCAAATAGGTCAAACATATGTAGCTACTTACGGCATCGAAAGCAGTTATAGTGCCAGGTAAGCCCACTTTCATCGCATTCTTTTCTCGAAATTCTATTTTTGTGGCACAGCTCGCACTTTGTTGTTGCCATGTTTTTTTTTTAACTAAAATTGTGAAGTCGAAAGAAGATCAGTAAAATGTCGGGAACCCAAAAACTTAATAATAAGAGTTATAATTTAAAGTATCAATTTCTATAAATGCCTCAAACATTTGATCAGTACCGTATACCACCTTGTTCAAAATATTATTCCCTCATTTTTCACTCTTTGAAATGAATTTTACACTTGAAGTTGGGAAAAAACTTCAAATTTAACGCAGTGTGGATATAAAATTTTATTGCAACTATTCGTTTAGTAAAGAATAACACATTTTTTTGATTTTTTAGACTTATAAATTTTCAAAAAAAGGAAAGCTTTGCTTACTTTTTTCTTCAAGTTTTATATATTTTTTTTTTTAATTTTTAATTTTTACTATTTTTTTTGGAAAATGTTTGTTGCCTACGCCATGAGAAATTCTACTGCTGACATGCAGAAGCTTTTTAAAAAGAATTCACGAATAAAACCAAATTGAAACTATTAATATTAAAAAAAAAACATTATATTGATCAATATTCATATATACATAATACAGACAATAGAAATGCTTATTTTGTGGTATTGTCAATAAGCATATTATAATACATTTAAGATAAAAAATACTAATATACATTATAATACATTGTACATTTTGCACTCTTACAGAAAGCATAATTCGTTAGTCGTCAATTTTTTACGTTTATTACTTTACAAAAAAAAAGAAAAGCATACATTTCACTTAAATGAACGGATACAACAGGCACACCCAAAGCTGGGTGTATTCAGTCTAGTGCTTGTGCTTAAGAGCTAAGACTCTTGAGACACAAGCTGAAAATCTGCTTAAGCCTTGGTAATCCTTCTGGCACATGTTTAAAAAGGGTTTTATTTATTTTGTGAACTACATGTGACTGGGATCGTCTCTACAGTTAGAGATGCAATCGAGGCATCTGAGTCCGTTAGCTGAAACCTATACAAATAGCTCAAGAAATTCCCATGCCCCGTAAGACCTGGCATGAGTGATAATTAATATTTAGCTTTTTGTTTCTTATTCTATCTTCGATATTGGGGAAAAACCTAGAGTCGTTCGACCTTTTTTCTCGGTGCCTCTAGTTGTTTCGAAAGGCAAATGGCGCCATAATTGAACCTCAGCTAAAGATGAGGTTCACTCACTAAACGTTTGTCGTTAATATACGACTTAAATTGGCCTATCAGTTTTTTTTTGAGAAAAAAACCATTCAAGGGGCAGTACTCTCGCAATGACGTCGATGGCCTCATAAGATGTGTGTTATGCTTTGTATGGTTCTAATTAGGAAAGATCTTTGTAATTTTTTGAGTTTTTTGAAGTTCCCATTGTTCAATCTGGGATAGTACGCAGAGGAGCAGTAGCCGAGTATGGCTTGGACTATACCCTTGGAAAGGATTATTCTTTGCCTACAGTTGAGCCCCCCCAAGTTCTGTTTCCTAACATGAACAGCTTACTATTAATATTAGGCTACTAATTTGAAAATGGGCATTAGCTAAGCCTGAAAAATCGTTCTGTTTAATAAAAATGACTTGAAATTCTTCTTTCTTATCTGCAAGGTTCCTCCCCACAAATAAAACAAGAATGTCTAAAATAGGCTAGGACAGGGATGGCGAACCTTTTTTGATGTCCGTGCCATAAAGTTATAAAAATTCTTTTTTAAATAGGTGACGTACCACAATAAAATTTTATCTGAAATGTTCGCATGCTGAAAACAATAGGTAAGTATAAATTAATAAAAAAATACAGTAAAAGCATTTCTTCTTTAACCAGTTTTATCTAGTGCACATCTTTATACACTTCGAGAGAATCCATGCAATATTTTAATGATAAAATGTAAAATTTGACGTGCCACAAAGTTAACATACTAAGATACGTATTCAGTATTAGAAATTCATATCATAAATAATAAATTAAGTGTAGATGAATAATTTGTAATTAATGTCTATCGAAAAAGATAACTTATTAAATCAAATAATTTTGTTTTTGTGCGTGCCATCAAAATTTTCAAACGTGCCACTTGTGGCCATAGGTTCGCCATCCCTGGGCTAGGAAATGAAATAGAGAAATGTACTGTACACCTTTTTTTCTAGTAGGTAGTTTTTTGTCTCTTTTATCAGGTTTTACTGCGCTTTTTTACTTGATAAAGAAGAAGCCTCAAAATGTCAAATATCATTTCAGTAGTCCGGCTGTACTAACTCTTCAATTACAAATTTCCTACAACAAAAGTGGAATTTAAATTTCCAGTCAAGGCAATATTGAAATGCTTTGATACCTTAAATCTTGAGGTTTGACGAAGAGAGTACGTAGTAGTTAAATAATTTAATCGAAACGAGGATCTGTTGTTTAACCCCTCTCGGTTGGGAAGTAACTAATTCACACATAATTAATAAAAACATCTGCTTTTACCTATTTTAAACAACCATACATTTTTTGGTTTTGTTTTCTTTCTTTCTATTATCGTTATAAGGTTGTACTCTAATTCATATTATTAGTCCGTATGTTTTATTAATTAATTGTATTATTTTCTTAAATTTGCTGATACTTGTTTTTTTTTAAAGTTTTGTTCCAGTTGTGTTAAATTGATTTTTATTAAACATTACTTTAAAGGAGTTATGTGTAGTGCCAACAATAAATGGAAATACTAGTGCTTCAATAGAGACTATTAATACAATAAATACTTTTAAAATATCTAACAAAAAATATTAGTGTTGTAAATAGAAAAACAATACACAGTTTGGAAAAATAAAACAACTTAGACCGTATATTTTATCAAAGTCTTGGAAAAAATTTAAATAGAAAGCAGTGATTAGAGTGCAGGTAAAGAGGCAGTCGAATGCCAGATTGTTGCAATTTTAGTGTCTTAATCAGATTTTTTCCATCACCATCCTTGTGTTCAGCAGATGTTTCTATGTAATGGGATTGCCTTTGAGTTATTTGCCAAAGCATTTTTATTGTGCCTTACTTATCCTCTGACTTTGATGCTTTTTTTTTATTGTTCTTACATGAAAAGTTGATGAAGCAAATTCGTTGTCATTGATTCCGTTAGGCATTCAGTCAAAAAGATGTTAAGCTAAGTTTCCTCTTAGAAAGAACTACAAATAACTTCACTTCACTGAAAAAATCTTATCGCTCTCTCTTATCACTCATATGTATATATATATGTATTTATTTATTTATCTATTTTTATTTTTGTATTAAAAATGTATAGTGATATTGTTTGCGCCACTTTCAGAAGAGGCGCAAGAAAGGGGCAGAGCGATCCGAGTTCGCCGAACGTTTCGCCATGCGAGCGGGAGTCGAACAGGTTCGCTCCTGCCGAAAGCGAAAGGAGTGTTTTTCCGCGTTTAAGGTGTGTAGTTTTAGTTTCGTTCACGTGCCCGGACAGTAAAAAGTCTCGCGTAAATTCTCAATAAGTTCTCACGGAGTATCTATACTCGCGTTCAATTCAAATTACCCTCAGATTCCGCATCTGGATAACTGTAAGCTGTCCGGGGTTTCCTTTCTCTCCCATCCTCTCCCCCCTTTCAGCTGCCAGGCCATACCAGGACGACTAAGGGTAAGTTTTTCGCCCTCGTTGTATCACATCTCAGCTGGATCGTGAACCAGCAACCTCAAAGTTGCGCTCGGCCGCAACAGCTATAGAAGAGTAAAGGAGGAAGAATTGAAAAGAAGAAAAGTGGAGCAGCAGCGTAACGTCATGGTCGTTAGGTGACAAATATGAAAAAAAGGGGAAAAATATATTATATTTGTTTTGTTTAAATATTAATTGTATTTAATTGCAAGCCAAAGAAATTACCAAAAAGTTCGAATTACAATAACATTTGAATTTTACAAATTTGAATTTAACTTTTCTTTACTGGTACTTTTCTTATGGTATTCCACAATTTTTCAGTGCGTTGAGTACTGCAGTGCTGTTTAAAAACGAACTATGGGTGCAACCACCCTGCTCATATTCATTATTTCGGTTACTCTTTCGCCCTGTTGGATCTTGTCCGTGACCGTGGTCAGGATCGCAACCCCAGGCGCGATTGCACCTGTTAACTATACATTTTTCCCCTTTCAATTCGTAACACAGCATTTAAGTTGTCTGTAAGTTGCATTTAAGTCACCAAAAAACAAGTGTGTATACACACTTTATAAACCCAGCCTTTTTTGCTTTACATTATCTTTTAGTTTATTTTCATACTATTATATATTTGTCATTTATAATTACAAATGGAGGCAGCATTTTTGGGTCTGGTACGGATTAATGGCATTTCAGTTAATTGGGAATCAATGGGGAAAATTGTTTCAGAGATACGAGCAAGGTTAGGAGGAACGATTAAACTCGTACCTCGAAGTATCACTGTATTTATAAGAAAACCGTAAAGAAGTATTGTAAATATAACCTGCGCCAAGAACTTTGCTGAGATCATTGAAGAGTGTGCTTTCGAACTGTCGTCCTTGATCATTTGTGATGGTGGTATCCACTGAGACCAAAACGAGGTATCCACTCTCGGACGAGAAGACGAGCGACTGTTGTGGCTGATATGTCATCGGTAGGATACGCTTCAGGCCATCTGGAAGTTCTATCAATGATGGTGAGACAGTATCGCTTACCTTGAGACGGTGGAAGAGGTCCCGCTAGATCTAAGTGGATATAAGAGATTTTTGAAGAGGATTTGAATTGTCCGTGAGGCGATTATGTGTGTCGAGTGACTTTAGAACGCTGACAACCCACGCATGATTGAGACCACTCACGTATATTCTTCTTCATTGTCGGCCAGACGAAACAAGTACTTATCAGGTGGTTAGTCGATTTTGCTCCTGGATGTGAAAAGCTGTGCAGAAAATCGAAAACAGACCAACGATAACGGTGCGGAACGAATGGGCGAGGGGTGCTTCGCGAAGTGTCGTAATATAGTGTGACATCGGTGCCTGAATTTGTAGTTTGCTGCAAGCAGAGAGACAAAGTCATCGGATCGGAAAGTATGACTTGGAGGGCTGAGTCGTCCCGTTGTGTGTCAGCCATTTCCTTCTGGGGCACTGTTGAAGGTGCTGCTACAACTGAAATGTTGCTGGCGTGCTAGCGTAGACCTCATCTGAGACGTACCGTACATCGATTGTAAATGGGGCAATATAATCGAGAGGTCGTGCTTGCCGAGGGGAAACTTTGTCCAGACTTGGTGAAAGGCGAACGTCAATAATTTGTGGTCAGCATGAATTATAAATTGGCGTCCTTCGAGGGGCTATCTAAAGTATTTAGGCTGCGAGGAGCTCTGTTTCGTAGGTGTTGTACTTCTTTTCCGCTGTAGTAAGCTTCCTCAAGAAGTAAGTAACCGGCTTTAATGTACGATTCTTGGTCGTCACATGTAGTTTCATGGTACATACTGCATGTCCCATCAATTTTTATTAAAAAAGAATTGGACATTTTAATTAGCATCCTCTGTCACGGCAATCATAATAAGCTCCTGACTATTTATTAAGCAAAATTATATTTAGTTGTTGTGTTGTGGCTATTATGCCCCTTCAAGTTATCTAGATAAGATAAGGTATTCGTTGTTAATTAGAGCTTGGTAACAGTCAAGTCCCTGGCCTTTCTTGTACCTAGAAAATTTTCATTCATATGAATCAAGTCGTATGAATTAGTCTCCTCAATATATTTCTTTATTTCTGGTTGTAATTTTCTATTAAACTTTTGTCTTATGACCTGGAAGAATTCATTTACTTCTCAAATAATTCAGTAGAATATAATCGTATTTCACCGGGAGTGCTTTTAGTGGCACTGATGTGGGTTGCATTTGAGCGATATAAGAGTAAATTCTCTAGTCAAAAACTTGACGTGGTGTAAACGTCAAAAAACTCGTAGTCTTAGTAAATGATGGAATAATTTCATTTTTTTCGCTTAAAAATCTTAGGACCAAAATCCTAGGTGTAATTAAGGCTCTTAGGAGTCTTTTGTCCTACAAAACTTATCTTGTTAGAAGCGATAAAATCATGAAATAACGTTTTAATCATGTAAAAAAATTTTTCTTTGAGTCTGATAAAACTTTTTAAATCGTGTTTCGAATAGTACCCAATATCAATATAGCCAACACGATTATTTTTTAAGCAACATTATACACAGATGTATGGCAATAATTAGTTTTTTTTGTTAGACTTCATGGTCAAAAATATTTGAAATGATACTGCTCTGCAACAAGAAATTTCTCTTGCCCTCTCTTAACCATTTCTTAAGAATTTAAAAGATTACTGTTGTCTTCATTATTAAAATAAAATAAAATAGTGATCAAATTTTGGGCGAATAGTTAAAGATTATTGTAATTTTGAAATATTAGTTCCTTGTAATTATAAGCTATTTACACTTTGTAAAGCTGTCTTTGTCCTTCCTTGTACTTTTCGAACTTATCTTCGATAATTCTCAACCTCTCAGAATCCTTTCATTCTGTTTGGATAAGACTCATAGTTACAGTCTAATTACTGCAGATTCCAGAAAAAGGAATAGGAAAAATTGTAGCTGTTTGCGCCAGTTTCAATAGGAGGCGCCAGAAAGGGGCGGAGCAAACCGAGTCTTCAAAACGTTCGCCAGGCGAGCGGAAGGCGGACAGGTTCGCTCTTGTCGAAAAGCGAAGACAGAGTATTTTCGCTATTAGAGTATTAAGCATATTAGGTAGAGTCTCTTTTACATTCTCGTACAGTAGAGTCGCTTTCACGTTCTCGTACGGCAAAGTCGTATTCAATATTTCGTTCCAAATAGTATAGTAAAGTGTCGCTTTCACGATTTCGTTGAGAGTTGTGCCTTAGATTTTTCCTTTCACCGTGTAGTGTTTCCGATCTCACTTCAAAATTCATGTGTATCATTTCTCTCATATCAAGTGTCTGGATAACGGTAAGCTGTTCGGGGTTCCTATCTTTCCTATCCATTCCCACTTTCAGCTACCGCGTTCAAAACAGGACAACAAAGAGTAAGTCTCATTTCAATTATTTCAAATCTCACATCTCATATTCGGACCAAATCCCAGACAAATTGGCCCTTCAAGCGGACTCATTTCTCTACTGGGAATCGAGAACCAGCAACCGCACCGTTGCGCTCGGTCGCTGTTTTAATTATTCTTTATTCTTATAATTCAAATACTAATTTGAACACAATACATCTAGCTAAGTTCCATAATAACGACACTGGTCTTGGCAGTGTTGCCAACTCCACAACACGCCCCTCTTTAAGCTCTCGAAGCTTTACAAAATTGAACAAAATTTAAACATTACAAAAATTGAACAAACCTTAAATATTATGAAAGAGAAACAAACCTTAAATACTACACAACCGAATCAATCACACCCAACATGAACAAAATTAATCTTAAAATTACCTAATTAATTTTTAAATATATTTACCATTTGACATCTTACTTATTATTATTATTTATTTATTTATTTATATATTTATTATTATTATTTTTTAATTCTTATGAATTTAATTTCATTGGTTTCTTTATATTCATTCTGTTTCTTAAGATCCTTTGTTCCATATACTTATTTACTTCACTTCCCTTGTTTCATTATTTTTCTTTCTCTTTACCCTCTATATTTTCCTCCCTTCTATGTTTAATAAATCTGGAATTTCTTCTCACTTTCACTCCATTTTCTAATTCTACTACATATGATCTAGGATATGGTAATACCTCTGCTATTATGCCTTTCAAATTCTGTGTTTTATGTCCCATACCCATACCTTATTATTCTTTGTAAATTTAGACTCAATTTTATTAGCTGTTCTGTTATAATTATTCTTAATCTGTTCTTTTCTTTTGAAATTGGCATGTTTGTTACATACCTCACATTGAGTAATTATAAGGCTAATCTCATTTAATATCCCAGGCCAATACAATAAGGACTTAATAAATTCCTTAGTTTTACTTAATCCTAAATGTGTTTCATGTACTACTTTTAAATAATTTTTTCTTAGTTCTTTGGGTACTATCAATCTATTGTTGTAATAAATCAACCCATTTTCAACATTAATATCATTCCTTAACTTAAAATAATGTTGTAGTTCACTAGAACCTTCAACATTATTAATATGTTTAGCCAGCCCTTTTATAAAATTCTAATACTTGAGCCAAATCCTTGTCAGAGCTGGTTTTCAACTTTATTTCATCCAGCCTAGTTTGTGAAAATTGCACAATATATTCATCTACACTATGTACAATGTCATTCATTTTATCATCATCTATTTGCTCCTATATATAAAATTACGTGACAATAAATCCGCTACATACATGTGTTTTCCTGGAACATAAGTTACTAATAAATCATAAAGCATTAATCTCATTCTTAGCCTCCTTAATCTATTATTCTTTATACTAGCAATATTCTTTGACATTATAGATACCAAAGGTTGGTGATCTGTTTGTATGGTAACTTGTTTTCCATAGATATAATAATGATTCTTTTCACAAGCAAAACAAATAGCCAACAACTCCTTCTCAATTTGTGCATACTGTTTTTCACTCTCTGAAAGACATCTTGATGCAAACATAACTGGTCCTTCAGCTTGCATTAAGCAACATCCTATTGCATCTTTACTACTATCTGTTTGTATTATTACATCTAAATCATAGTTAAAATTTTTTAATATAGGGGCTGAGGTCAACAAACTCTTAACATTCTCTAATGCCTTAGTATGATTTGGTGTCCATAACCAAATAGTATCTTTTTTAAGTAATTCCCTCAAAGGACTTATTAATTCACTAAGATTAGGCACAAAATCTCTAACATAATTTATAAACCCTAACAATTGCATTAACTCTTTCTTGTTTTGTGGCTCTTTCAGTTCTTGTATAGCTCTTGCCCTTTCACTATCAATAGTCACACCCTTTTCATTAAATATTAACCCTAAATATTTAACTTCATTTTTACAATATTGTACTTTTCTTTTATTAAATTTAATATTGAATTTCCTTGCCCTCTCTAAAACTTCCTCCAAAATTTTGTCATGATCCTCTTTTGTCTCACTAAAAATTAATATGTCATCAAAATATACAATTACTCAATATCACCAAAATATTTGGTATTTAATTTTTGAAAAATTTCAGGAGCAGATTTAATACCAAAAGGTAATCTATTAAATGAATATAAACCAAAAGGACTACTAAATGTGCATAACCTACTTGACTCAGGATCTAGTTTTACATGATAAAATCCATCTTTTATGTCTAATACTGTATAATACTTTTTGTGAATTAATTTAGTTTTAATTTCTGATAAAGTAGGAATTGGATAAGAATTCTTAATTATAACCTTATTTAAATTTTGAGGATCAAGACATAACCTTAAAGAGCCATCTGGTTTTCTAGAATAACCAGATTACTTATCCATTCTGGTACATTATTATCATCTACAGGTGTAACTATTTGCCTTTGCTCTAGTCCATCCAAAGTACTTCTTAACCTGTCCATAAGTGCACGAGGAACTTTTCTATTTCTAGATGCAACTGGTTGACTATTTGGTTTAACTGATAATTTATAAATGTCAGGAAAGCAACCTACCCCCTCAAAAAGATCCTTATTTTCTTGTACAATTAATTCTTCATCATTTTCAATTTTTGAAGGCTATCTACTTTTGTTAATGTAAATCTACACAGTTTTTAATCCTAAAATTGGCCTACAATTACCTTCTTTTACTATTATAAATTTAGCTGTTGTTATCTTATTCTTAAGTCTGTCTACCACTTGAAGAAAACATTCTCCAATGGGCTTAATTTGAAAGCCCCCATATGCTTGTAGTCTTATTTTACATTTGTATAAGTGAGGTTTATTGTCTAATTGTTTGAAAGATGTCATAATTTAGGATATTACTACTGGAACCTGTATCTAACTTAAAGTTTACTCTTAAATTACCTACTTCTAATTCTTTGTTCCACCTTTATCTCCCACAGATTCTACACTTTCAATATCTATGACATTTTCTAACTCATTTGCTTCCACTGAAGTTCCACCTTTTCTGCAGCATTTAGCAAAATGACCTATCATTTCACATTGATAACATTTTTTCCCAAATGCAGGGCACTGCCCATAAGAGTGAGATTTATCACATTTACTACATCTGAATTGTTTTTTCTTATTTCTAATCTTATCACTATTAACACTATTATTATTATTATCATTAGACTTATAACTAAAAAATTGTCCTTTGTTTAAAATCTTATTCTGTTGAAGTGCATCTACCTCCCCCATCAGATTTGTAGCCGGGCTCTTCATAGCCTCTCTCGTCCTCACAGCTAATTCCATGCCTTTACAATAATCAATAACTTTTAGAAGAGTCATCTCTTCTTGTAGTAAATGTAGTTGCGTCTCCTTATCATAAATTCCGATAATTACTTGTGACCTTAATATGGATTCACTCACATCTCCAAATTCACACGACTGGATGGCCTGTTTTAAGGCCGTAGAACTCATCAAAGGACTCACCCTCACGCTGTTTTCTATTGAAGAACTGGAAGTGCTGCAGAGCTAGGTTCTTCCTCGGTTCACAGTATTTTTCAAAGGCTTCAAAATCTTACTGACTGTGATATCTTGATCATTGGACACCTCCAATGTATTATAGACGGCCAATGCCTCATTTCCCATTAAATTGAGGAGGCGCGCAACTCGCGTCCTCATGGGTTTCCTAACCGTTTCTGTGGCTTCGAAATAAATCTCTATTTGTTGTTTAAACCTCTTTAGGTTTTCTTTCATATTATTCCCACGACTAGGGTTGTGGTAAGTTAAATCAGACTGCGCCATGTTTTAATTATTCTTTATTAACTCTTAATTCTTATATTTAAGTTCTAATGTGATCACATACATCTAGCTAAGTTCCATAATAATAACGACACTGGTCTTGGCAGTGTTGCCAACTTA